>JADLIF010001651.1:0-114009 GCA_016648015.1 Steinernema khuongi | reverse complement strand
CCGAGCGCGGACCAATCCCGCTCGACGCTCCAAGACCTAGTACACCACTACTAGGCACCCGTGCAAGCCCTCTTCAACAAGAGGCCACCTCCGAGTGCTTCCATCCAGGTCAAGCCGGAGAAGAAAGTCCTCGTCAACCGAGGCCTCCGCGTGCTACCCCAGAGGCTAGCCGGAGATCCAAAGCCCCTGAACTCCAGGGCACAAGTCCTCACCCGGAGGCACCCAAAGTCCCTACTCCCAGGGCAGAAGTCCTCTACGAGAGGCATCCAGCGGTCGCAGACCCATCCACCACCGAAGCAGCAGCGAAGGGCAGTCACCGAGACACCCATTCGTTACAAATGCAAAGCTTACCCTAATGTCCGATCCAATGGATATCCGTGGTTTTGTGTCTATCTGGTTCGTACTCCGAGCGGGATGTTTCGATATCTTCCGACTCCGAGGATTCTTCATCGCTAGAGGACATTTCGTTCAAATATAGAAGCCTCAAGATCAAGCAACCAAGAGGCAACGGGAAGATGTGGGTGATCCTGGTAACATGCATGTCAACCCGTGCGATCCATCTGGAAGTCGTCTTCGACATGACTGCCAGGGTTTTTGAGGCTAGCTTCAGTTGGGTCGCGTTGTCCGAGAGGATAGTTCTTGGGGTCCCTCGTCGTGCGATATACCGAGGGCCGCGAGGAACGACGCTGTTATCCTTCCGCTCATTCCGTTTGCGTATAATCCCTGACAAAGATACAGTACTTCTGAACACACTTCCTTGAATCAGATTACCTTTCTCAGTTGAGGAAATGCTTTCTAAGTTGTTGGGGAAGTAGATGCGGCTGCGTTGGGTCCGGGCTACAGGAGCTCGCTTTCTTGTTCATTTCAGCAGTCTTTTCAGTTCCCTGGTGTATTAGCCAGGACCTACGGTAAGATCCGGACTGTGGTGGCTGTAAATTGTTCATGTTTCACTTGTCCAGATGGGTGCACAACGACTCCAAGTCTTAACGCTTGAATGACTTCATTTGGCAGCCATGGGCATGTTCTTCGGACGATGTGTCCTGGAATGTTCTCGTAAACAAGACGGCAAAACCGTGTGTAATCAATTTGGAAAAGGGAGACTTACCTTTTTCGCGCGTCTCCGTTGTCTTCATCCTCTTCAATGTCGCCACCGTAATCGATGTTTTCGGGAACTCTGTCTTCGCAAGGTCGGCTGGATAAGTTGGCCTTCACCTCTGTCCTCCATGTCCACTCCATGTTCTGCTTGACGGCAGAATATTTGGCAGACTATTCACGCACTAAATATTCAGAATCACAGTTTTCTGACCAACGATGACAGCAATGTGCATATATTTTCGGATTTTAGTCGGACTTCCAAACATATACTGGAGGATAAAGATGCAGAAAAGCGGCAAAAACCAGGTGGTACTGGTTAGGTCACCTACTTGTGCCTACTAAAGCTCGCCTATCTTTGAGAAGGAGGGAAAACCTACCCTCAATGGCCGTGTTCTCAAGGTAGCGCCGGATCGGGCGCCTCAAGCGCTGTCGAACGTTTTCTTGAAACGGCGGATAAGACTCCTTCTACGACGACGATGATTCACTTGAAGAGGTCCAACATTCGCTCCGTCCACTTCTGGTTGCCTTCAATGCCGAGGCAAGAGTACGGTAGCGCTGAAACATCATTTTAATACTAATATGCACCATAGTAATCAAGGCAATTGTGTTGAAATGTTGCAGATGGGGAGTTTATTCCCTGAAGGCCTTTTTCGACATGATCAGTACTTTGGAAATAGAGCACAAAGGGATACAGCTAAGAGGCTCGCTCTGTATCGAGAATTGGTGGGAGGAATTCAGAAATTCCTCCGTTGTCATGTCAGTGACAACGTCGAGGTGTATTGTTTGACTCGCCATCAAAATAAAAGAGAAAAAATGGTCGTTCTTGTACACCTATATCACCATTTCCACCCGCCGACATATTCAGGAGATCGAGTAAAGGAGACTTACAGTGACCATCAAGAGGAGTAGATGGAATCCTCTCCGCCACAGGCAGGGCGACGGCCTCCGGTCCTCCGCTAGCTTCTGCTCGACGGCAGAATTTCGGAAGACCTTGATCCTCAGCGCCTTTGAGCTTCTTGCAGACTCGCAAGAAGCTGTTTACTAAAGGAGATAAGAGTGGTTTGGTTCAGAGTGTTAAGGACGTACTGCGCGGCTCCAGTGCTGACCTCCACAAAGTGGAGCTTAGATCAGAAGACGTCGACCTTTCTGCTCCGACGTCTTACTGAGCCCTTGGGGACGAGCTTCGCGTAAAAACGTGGTGAATGGGAAGACCTAAAAGTAAGAATCAAACAAGTCCGGGATTTAATATTCGCCAAATTCTCCTTACCGGTAAATCCCGGTCACTCAGCGACCAAGTAGCAGTTTATGATTTAATTATTTAGCTATTTGTGATCCGTCAGAGTCTTGAGGTTCTGCTGAGTTAGTTGTAGGTTGTAGCCCTTGATGAGCTCGTTGATAAGCCTTGAGGATCTTGTCCAGGCTGTGTGCTGCACACTCTGAAGTGCGTCCGTTACAGACTTAGACTTCCTAAAGTTCCTTAAAAAAATAAAAAAATGATTTTACGTCTGGTGCTTTAAATTTGAAAATGTGTGTTGCAGGAAGACCGCCATATACCATATACCACTCAAAAAATTGGCAGGTCCGTGGTAGCTTTTTCCTTATAACGTTTGGATAAAAAACAAATCACACAAGTTCGTGCGTGCGGGGCTTAGTGCGCAAATAACGGAAAGTTTTGATTACCGCAAAGGAATGACAGCCAGCACAACAATATAATGGGTGCAGTAGCTCCTACTTCGATCTTAAGGTTACGGCTTAAGCCTCATTTATAGTCTCGGATCATATCACATTGCTCGAGCTCCCACAACGATCTACGAACAACGTCCCACAGCGATCATGAGAATCTGATCCGCGGATCGCATTTTTGTTCGAGCAATGTGATTTGATCCGAGACTATAAATGAGGCAGGGTTCATATAAAAACATAAAATAAAATTAGAAAAAAACATAAAATTAGCTGGATTAGCACGTTATCTCAGCGGGATGGGCGTCATTTCCGAGTTGTGTCACCACAAACTGACAGCGACATGTGTAAATGATTTAGGCACTGACTCACGCAGCCAACAAAGCACACTTACGGTCATTGCGCGGAAGACCGATCGGGCCATAGCTAGGGATGTTCCGTTGTTCTTCTTGCGGGCTCGGTTTATCTAAATGCGCACATAAACAATATATGGACTACAACGGATATTCTTACATAAGGAGAGATAAACTGGCAATGGGCAGTGGTGCCTTTGGGTCACTCGTCACCGTCACATTGCAGCATTGGGGATAAAAGCTGATAGTCTCCGGACGGTATGACTCGACGTGGACGGGCCAGCTGGCCGAAGAGGGAGAGGCGAGAGAGCGTGTGAAGGAGGGAGGGAGCAGACGGTCCACCCGCCCGGCACTGTCGCCGCGCGCCCCGCGCCCTTTTATTGCTCTCTTGCACTTTAGGGTCGCTAATCTGCAAACGGACAAAACAAGGCTGTCACGTTTGAACGCCGAGGACACGTAAACACAGGTATTCAATTTCATTGTTTAATTCCCGTTGTTCCAATTTTTTTTAGAAACTGTATGTTTTCATTTTCTGTATAACTTTTTTCATTCCCTTAAAAGCAGGTTCTTTATTTTATTGTAAGTTATAATCCGCCCATCTTCCATTTCAAATAGAACTTTGCTTGTGTGCGCCGAAGACGCTGTTCATCCCCTCTTTTTCCTTCTACCTCAGCAACCGGAAGATTCGTCGCCGTGATAAGGCCGGCCATCGCCAGAAATAAACAGATCGGAACGCATTTGGTCGGCCACGTCATCGCCGTCCTCGATCTCCGTCCTTCGGTTATAAAACATTCTCCCGGCTGTGCTCGCAGCACGACCGCCGCAAAAAAAAACATTCTGTTTTATAGCTTTTCTGGTCCAATAGTTTAGATATTGCTAAACTGCAAAAAACCAAATGAAATACACAATGGATAACCAACAGCTGATGGGGAGTTTGGGCCTTGAGTCGTCAAGGCTGGCCCTTTATTGTTTCATCATGAATGTTAACATTCACAACAGAGGACACTGGATGATGGGAGGGAAACTGCACCTTCTTCGATCAAATAACTCCCATGGTGTGCATCATTCCCCAAAGTTCATCCGAGCAAGAAGTTTATTGTATCAACGCCAACAAGAGTCACACGATGAAGAGGTTCTTCTTGGCCCCGTCGCGGCCCTTCAGCACGACCACCCTGTGCTGCGCCGACCTGAGGTACTTGGGGGCGGCGGGCGTCCTGGAGATGTGCTTCTGGGAGACCTCGACGGTCACCTTAGAGCTGGCGGAGGAGGAGACGGAGCGGCGCGGTTTCTGGTCGATCGTCGAGCGGAAGACGATCTCCGGGAGCGAGTTGTGGCGTGCCGACGAGAGGCGCACGTGGATGGCGACGCGCTTCGGGTCGTCGAGGCTGGCGGCCTGTCGGCGGAGGGGGCGCTCCTGGACGAGCGAGGTGGAGGGGCGCTGGACGACCGAGCAGTTCATAGTCAGTTCTGCAAGGAGACGGTCAGTTGAGGGGATCAGAGGGTTAGACGCGAATCGCATTAGCGCGAAGCAGATGGACGGCTCCAGGGCGGACGAGCCGCTTTTGTAATCGGATCAAATCGCTCCAAGGCAAACCCGTCTCCTTTTTTGTAATAAATCTGTATTTAAAGTGGATTGAAACGCCCTTATCAGAAAGATGGCAGAATAAGCTATATTATCTGTCACAAGGACGGACGAAAACACCACTGGGACCAATGATATTAAAGTTGAAAGATCAACAGTTTGACACGATAGATCAACCACAAAACGCCGAGAAAGGGAGTCAACCAAATGAGTTCCCTCGATAAGCGAGCACGTGCGCTCTACTCGGAGGCATGTGTGTCTTCTTCTTTTGAGCCGATACAAATTAAATAAATAAAAGTAATTGTAAACATGGCAATTTAGAAATTTGAAACACAATCAGTAAAGTCGTAAAGCCACAGATTCTGCTACAATTCAGCGGACAGAAGACCCTAATCTCCGATCGTCGAGCGGCGCGCGGACAAAAAGAAGGAAGTGGGCACGGAGTCGATAAGCCCGACAACAGGTCCACTGTCCGGGAACGATGCCTTTTAAGGACGCCAGATTGGGAGAAGGAGTGGGCGGGGGGAGGAGCCCGAGATAAGGCGGTTTGGGGAAGCCGCGCTGTACGACTGGGGCTTTCCCATGGGCGGCGGACCCGGTGAGCTCAGCACAAAGGAATGGAAGGAACCCTTGAGCACTAGAGAAGTAGCTACGACGATGAAATGGCGAACTGAGGGGGAGAGAGGCTGATAAGAAGATCGTCCAAAGGTGAAGTAGTTCGAAAGGAAGGCACATCAGTACCTCGCAGATCCCAGATCCAGAGCAGGGTGCACTCCGAGAGGCGAATTCTATTTTCGTCCGCCGGAAGCGTGACTCCTTCGGCGATAAGAAGCCCTTCTTGATGTCATTCTGATCGCGGTTGGAGCCTGATTACGGACGCCGAAGATCTTTGCTTCTCAAAAAGGGAGAAAGAGGAAGGGATGAGAACATTCCAAGCAGTCCTCGTGATCTTCGAACGTGGTGGGATTGATTCCGTGCAATGACACATCCTTGAGCAAACGCCATAGCGCGCATTCCTCTACCGACTTGTTGTGCCCGGAGCTTTTGTCGCCAAACAAACAACGTTATCGGTGTGACAATCAGAGAGTCCCAATCGCTCAGTAAGGGTTCAATTGGCCGTTTAATTGAAGTCACCAACTTCTTCATGGCGCACAGGGTCTTACCTTTCATCAGATATATTGGCAAATGTATTAGGTATATCAAACAGGATTCTGCTTTGTGTCAGGAATGATTGGCACAACTGTTTTATACACGTAACAGTCCATATAAGGGCAAACCAATGTTAGAACCATCTCCTAGGCCTTGGCAAAGTCGTTAGTGGCTTATTACTCCACTTCAACGTAAACACGTTCATCACACGACTCAGGCGCACTGCCAATGGAGCTCTCTCTCGAAAGGCATAAACGGATCTAAGCACAACTTCCCTGTTTGAACAGTATTTGGAGAAGTCCAGGAATTCCGTCAGCTCCGAGTCTTCCGTGAATCCTTCCCTTCGCACACGAAGCACGACTCTCTTGCCGGACATCTCACATTTGAAGACGAGTCTTTCCAGCTGCTCCTTGGTGAGAGGCTGCGTCAGTTCAAACCGACCGTCGTCGACTGGGACGAACTTCTCGATCATCTCGTCCACTGTGCTTGGCTTCAAACCGCTAACGTCGCAAACAATGTGGTACAAAGGTCCGACGTTTTCGAAGAACGTCTCTACATCTGGCACGAATCCCTCCTTGTCAATGGTCAGGTTCACCGAGTCCGCTAGCAGTCCCATAGTGAGGATCCTTCCGTTGATCCAATTGCTTTTAGGTTGTAGACACACAATGTTACTGGAGATAGGGCTGTAGCTCACTGGGTGTCTTCTCGATTTGACAAAGCGAATGAGCTTCTGTAGGCCGTCCACCGAGATTTCTTTCCAACAGGACACATTGCTACTGTGCACTTCTATACGGAAATGAGTGATGAATCTCAGGTCCACAGTGTCGAAAGGAGCGTAAATACGGCGAATTAAATGTCGAGCGGTAGCGTAGATTTTCTGCTTATCCTCATCGAGATATACGAGCAGAGTATGTACCTTATCACTGGTCGCTTCGCAAACTGCGCCCCACCTTGGCAGACGTCTTGATTCGCACATACTTCGATAATCCTGGAGGCAGAGGCATACGTTTTCCACGAAGATTGTGGGAACAGCGTCCATGGGGGCTG
Source organism: Steinernema khuongi (assembly GCA_016648015.1). Taxonomy (NCBI): domain Eukaryota; kingdom Metazoa; phylum Nematoda; class Chromadorea; order Rhabditida; family Steinernematidae; genus Steinernema; species Steinernema khuongi. Next base: position 107,103 of record JADLIF010001651.1, on the reverse strand, counting down.
TGAGAAAAGTAAAACACAAAGGGAAATGAGGTTCGGGAGGAAATGACATCGTTCTTGTCGTGAGAAGGTGCGAAGCAATGTGTGAATCCACCAAAGATCGAAAAATGACCGTTGTGTCCGACAACAAGCGGACTCCTAGTTTTGAAGTTTAGTTTGTTTCCAAGCAGGCGAGATTATCGACAAAGTGTCCGTATATGCACATGGGCACCGGGACAAAAGAGCAAAAAAAGAGTGAAAGGCAAAAGGAGCAAAAAATAAGACAAAACATCAGGACTAGGCGTGAGCCTGAGCCGAACTGTCCAAAGCTTCAAGAGACTGATTTACGGTAGGATTACTCGCAGGGTGCGATGTACATGCATCAAGTCCGTATATGCATTGAGTTTATCAATATTGCGTACAACAACAAGGGAATTGGGTAAGATGGCCACGGTGTTCCAGATGCTCGCATAGAACCGCATCAGACGCACTACCATTCACTAGGACGAGATCATTTCAAGCTCTTCCGTTGTCTCTCCTTATCCCAACGCAAGATGACAGTGTTGAATAAACGCATCACATTCAGTTCCAATGGCGCTCCTTCTCGAGAGAGATAAAGCTGTCCTCGGACAACTTCTTTCTTGGAGTAGTGCTTGTCGAAGTCGAAGAAGTCGGTCAGCTCCGAGCTTTTTCCGAATCCTTCTCTGTTCACCAGTACCGTAAGCCTCTTGTTGGACATCTCACACTTCAGGAGGAGCCTTTCCTGCTGTTCTCTGGTGAGAGGCTCATCTAGTCGAAACCAGCCGCCGTCGATTGGGACGAACTTCTCGATCATCGCGTCCACCGTTCTCTGCGTCAAGCTGCACATGTCTTCCGTCCAGTTTAAAGCGACCATATCGCAAGAGATATGGTAGATGGATCCGATGTTTTCCAAGAACGTCTCTATCTCGGCCAGCTCAGAGTGGTCCCAGTGTTTATATAGGTTTATACTCAGCGAGTCCACTGTCAGTCGCATGGAAAGGATCGTTCCGTTGATCCAATTAGTTTTACGCCTTAGCAACACACTGTTGCAAGATATAGGGTCGTAGCGCATGGGGTGCGTTTTTATCCAAGTTGGCTTGATGGAGTGAGCGAGATCGTGGAGTTCGTCCGGGGTGATTTCCTTCCAGTGTTCACTGTGCACGCTCCCGAGAAGTGGTTGTATGCTGAAACTGTTGAAGAACCTCGGGTGCACAGTCGCGAAAGGAGCGTAGGGCTCAAAGAAATTATGGTAGAGGTAGGTAGCAGCCGCGTAGATTTTTTTCTTGGCGTTATCTAGATATACGGACAGAGTACACATCTTGTCACTCGTTGCTATGCAGATTTCACGCCATCTGGAGGGAGCGAGATTCCTGCAGGCGTCGATACTGCGTCGGTCCTGGAGGCTCAGGCAAACGTCTTCTATGAACAGTCCAGAAACAGAATCCATGTCTTGATTTACGGCCGGTGGAACGCGAAGCTGAGGAACAAAGGAGAACTGTTTGTGACTCGGGCCGAGGAGCTGTGAAGTAAGGTGCGACCGCACCCAGGTTGTGGTAACACTTGCTTGTTATACTATACAATGTTGTCAAATCAGTGCTAATAACACTTATCATTAACTACAAACTAGCATGTTAGGACGCAAACCAGCATTGCAACCGACCAAGCCGCGTTCTTTGTGTCCTAACTATCTGTGGCGCACTAATCTCGGATCGAACATTGATCAGTCCAACCAAATCAGAGGTCTTCGGAGTTCTGATCGATGATTCTCGGTTTTTACATTTTGTGGTGATGCCAAATAACCCATTATTGTTTCAATCGTTATGACAACATCGTTATGACAACACGAAAATAGAGGCATCTACCCGGAATGTTCCTCCCGCCTTTAGCTGCTTCACGTCCAAATTATTCTTCATAACCTTTTTTCCCCGGTTTAGATGGTTATCGGTCTTTCCGGCAATCACACATACTTCATCGGACCATTTTTATTAGTCACATTGAACCCACCCGGCCGTGCCTACTTGTGGCCGTCGGTTCTCTCGGCGTTCTTCGTCCTTCCCAAAATAGATCGTGTCGTCGCGAAGCGCTCCTTTCGGCGCGATAACACTTTGAGTTCGCGCTCCCTCGGCGCGCACGTAAACTCTCCACTGGCACTCGTCCACGGCGTTGACACCGTCTGCTCCACACAAGGAGCCCAGGGAGAGTCCGTGCTCCCTCTGCTTCTTCAGACGGCGATTTCGGAGATAAGAGTTCCCAAAACGTGTCAAAACGCGTGCGTTCTCTGATCGGCTGATCAAAGTGTTCTTTTTGGAGAAGTGAAAGTAGGGGGTGCCAGAGAGGTCTCAGACACTATTTTTAGTGGTTTAATCGCCTAAAAAAGTTTCGATTCAAAACTTCCGCGCGTTAGCTGTTTAGGAGCAACGGTTGCCACTGGGTTCCACGTCCAAAAAGAGCCACAAGAAGCTTTTGCTTGGAGTGAAGTAGACTGATCACCAGCTGCGTTTGAAAACTACTATTAATAAGTATCTTTGTTCTCATCCGCAAATCTATTTTTGGAGAGATAGGGCTGGCACAAGCGATCGGCGGGTCAAAGTATCAGCTATGCAAACATGGTCACCATCTGCTTTCACATTTTCTGAAGATTGCTAGGAGAAAGCAAAGAAAGTGTGACAGGGCGACTTTGTCATACTTTGCCACTTTGATAGCTTTGCTCACAAACAATGTGAATCATCAACATTTGGCTGCCCAAACTGTCCATGTTAACATTCTTATCTTCCGACTTCACCTCGCATACACCTTCTCCTCCATTCAGCTCGGGAGCCATCCCTGCAGCAACAGGAGATTTCGAAATCACGTCGTTTCATTCCTTATCGTCGCTTCTTCCAGAGAGTCCGAAGCAGGGCGCTATTTTCGAAATCGTTTATCGCTTCCTGCACAGGGTCCGTTTGGTCGGGTGTTGCATGGGGTGAGTATTGTGAAACGCAGTCCGTGCGTCCACCCACGGTGCGTGGGTTCCTCTACAAACTCTTATCTTCCATCGAAAGCACAGAGAAGGAGACGTGTGAGGGATCGCTCGGGGCGTTGCTCCGTAGTCGGGGGGAGAAAAATGCTAAGAATTAAGAACGCTAAGAACGATCTCCGCTATCCAGCTTCTCTACTACAGAAGATGCATCTGTCATGATGCAGTGGATAAGGTCGATGGGCAGCAACTATGTCCTTTGAGTTCAATCCCCCAGGAGCAGTTCAATTTTGTTGTTAGAATGCTACCTTGCATGTATACAGTGAAGAAGTCGGCAAAGTCACAACCTTCGACAAGATCTTCGGGTACTTCAGCTACAGAATCCAGCGCGGACAGCCTCGACCCGGTCCTCAGAAACGTATAACTGGCGCGAAGACTACCATATGCTTTCAGCTTTGCAGAAATGGTCTAGACTCCCAGGCAGACAGTCTGGCCCTGACTGTGAGAAGACCCTTCGAGCTCAAGTTCCCATTGTAAATCGCCTCCCTCCACCGGTCGGTCGTCCCCAATCGCACAAGGTGAGTCCTCTTTCCTTTACTCGCGCTCTGATGCTTCTAGATGTTCCAAATGCTGGTCGCCTGCTTCCTGCTCAGCGAGATCCTGCGTCTCTACAACGCTCCGAAGTCGGACCCGACCAAGAAGGAGGCCGTGGTGGGCGCGCCTCCGACTCCGGCCGTCTCCGCCGTCTCTATCTGAGCCTCGTCTCTGGCCATTTAATCTTCTTGAATAAACGAGTGACCGTGGGAACTTGTAATCTGATCTATTGCCACGTTGTCCTTACCTTTCTAAGGTTTGCCTTTCCATGGTCCATGAACGTTGACGTCCTAAATGGAGCCCTGGAACCGACATTGTCATCTCGGTCCTTGGTGAATTGCTAGAATCGCCAAATGGTTGTGCTCCCAACTCCCAGTGTGTGGTTCCTTCACCGGGACTCCTCTCCCCTTGGAAAGTGATGCAAGCCTTCCCCTCTGACAGGCTCCTTTGTCCTCCATTCCATTTGACCTCCCGCAACGTCAGCCCTCTTCCGGCCCTCCTAGCCGTGGGAACGCGTAATCCGATCTGCTGGCGCGGCCTTCGAGTGTTGCGACCACTCACTCACCCTTACCGTAGTGGGTGTCCTCGGCGCGAAGAGCCTCTTGTCCTCCACCTCCTAATAACACGTTGTTTACAGCCGCGCGTCCTTTTGTACGCCATTGTTCCGCGGGTTCTCGAGTAACCCTTCGGCCATCTCGCGCACCGATCGTTCCACATTCCCCCGCGTCTTCTCCCCCGCGCCGTTGTTTGTGTTTCTTGGGTCGTCGCCCTCGGGCGGTGACGCAGTCCCCGAGAAGCGCCGCCGAGCAGCTGGGTCCCTGGCACGCGATTGATTCCGCCTTTTACGGACCGTTCCGCGGAGTGAATCGGCAGCGACTCGCGTCCTTTCCCTGGCTCAGAGTGCATTCGGCGCGCTCTGGAGCATTCCACGAGTGCCTGAGAGTACCTTGCGTGCACTTCTTCCTGATCGATGGCGATCAAAGGCGCTCCGCGTCTCTTCCTTGCCACGTCGGGACTGACGTGTTCTTGGAACTGGCTTCGCTAAGGCTGAGAATCGTCCATCCTGGGATCGATTTCAGTATCTTAGCAGCCTTCTGCTGAAACCCCCAGGGGTCCTCTTCTTGCGCAACGACCCCAGTCCGCGTCCTTATTTGGGCGTGGGGCGCACACCTTCCCTACCCAAACAAACCTTTCGCTTCCATGACCGTTATCTCCGCTATGCAAATATTTTCGCTCCCACCGTTCCTCCCTCCGCGGTCGTCCCCGTCGCCTCGAGCGTCTTCCCAGATCCGGCGACCGGTCCAGCCAGTCCACTAATTAGCTGTCACCTGTCAGTCACTCCGATCGTTTCCGATGTTCTCCATTTGTCTTCTTGCAAGTGCGGCTGACCACGCTGACTACTGGGGCGATGCCCAATTTCGCACTTTATAATTGGGGTTGTCCTTCTTGGTTTCATCTTCGTCATCAAATGGGCGTATCCTCAAATGTGGGTAGCGCTTTCCCGCCTTATGTGAACTTCCAACACAGAAGTTGTCCCAGTTTTGACGATATGGTCACTTAACATAGGGAGCTCTCGAGATTAGAACTTTCAAGATGGCAGATTCTAAGACATCGGGGTAATATGAGGCGTCGACCTTCTTATTCAACCGTGTTCTAGAGCTTAGGCATCACCTAGCTCGACATTTGCTTTCCATGAATCTAAAGTCATGTTGAGGAGCTACGCCCTTGTTTTTGAATCCCCGACTACCTCTGACCTACTGCGACATTGATTCGGAGCCGGTTTTGGCGTTATCCGTTGAAGAACCCGGCTGAAAAACTCCGAGTGTACAGATGAAAAATCACGAGAAAAAAGGATCATGTGATGAGTCATGGCTCTATGACGCCACATGAATAACAATAGCGCGCCGTAGGCTTTGAACAATGGAATTGACTGTGTGCGATCTACATTCTAGAGTCCGTGCTCTGCACATAAGTTATTGTACTGCTTATACTCAGGACGTCAGGATCATTTGTAAAGGACAACAGTCCTTAGCTTAATAGATAAAATTAAAGCCAGCAATAAACTGAAGTTTCAGATGCAAAAAAAAAATAAATACTCAGGACGGGGATCGAACCCGCACCGAGTGTTCATGAAACATGTCGACGGGGGTTCGATTCCGGTCTCAGGCATCCATTTTTTTTGCTGTGTTTTTATTGCGTCTTTTACGCAGGACATAGTCGAGAGGTGGAAGACTACTGGAATCATGTATCATGCTTTTCCAGGTAGGAGACCAGGATGGTCTTGAAAGGACCATTTTTAGAATCTACTCTTCAAAACAACGGTGTTACATGGGCCTCAAAGTGGCCTGAAATCGAATCGGAGCCCTTCGCCCTTTTATGAGCTTGTTTTCCTTTCCCCCACTACAATGACCTCCTAACACCCCGTGATAACGCTATGATAACATGATAACAAGACCTTGTTCTTGGCTTTTTCGGCATTGAAGCCTCTCGGACTCCAGAAGCAAAGAGCAGTTATTTTCTGCTCTCGCTCACCAAAACAGATCACTCAAAAAAGAAACTCCGCGTGCATTCCTGTCACCGTCGCCTAACGCTCCTCGAACTTTGTGTCCCCTTCGCCTGTTCGATACCACATATGCGCCGGTCCAGTCCAGAATCCGCCCACTCCACCGATTCCTGTCCGGCGCTGTCCACTCGCTCGCCCACCGCAAACAAAGGCCGTCGTTGGCGCCAAAGAGGTGTCAGCGCGATCAAGTGCTCTCCGCCGGGCAGGTTTCGCGCCCTTTCGGTTCCCCGATCGTTTTTCGCCCGCTGCTCGGCGTGTGTGGGGCTCCGCCGGGAGCTGGTCGCCTCTTTAGGGCGCGCCCTGTACGAAGTCCCGTTTTATCGCTTCCCGAGATGTTGTTCCAATCGTGGAAAGAGGGTTCGCGACGTCCAAAGGAGTCAGCCTGGGTTGGTGAGCTAAATGTCCGAGGAAGCTGTTTTTTGGGAGTTGTTGGTTAGAGGCGATTAGAGGCTAATACTGTTAGAGGCTCCCGACTGGAACTGGAGTATATCTGTCTTTTGACTTAACATTTAAAATCTTCCCGCTTTTCGTTCTTCTGTTATTCCGCGAATGATTAAAGAAATTGGCTTAGTCGGGGCTGGAAGACGATGTTGGCAACATTTGGCGATGGGCCATCCAGAGGTCAATTTCCGCTTTTCTTTACTCCTTTACGTTCGTTTTGATCGAGACTTTTGTCGATTTTACTGTTTTAAACGTTACATTTAATTTGGAAGGATCCTTCATTCGTCCTGTAACTGACTGTATCAACCCTAGTTTTTACTAGCTTTTACCTTAACACGCATCTTAGTGTTGCGGAGGAGATAGGCATGAAGGAAACTCTTCGAAACTTCTTTGTAAAGCGACAGAAGATTTGTAGTAGCCACAGTAGTCTTATATTTCTATATTAAAACTGATGTTAAGAAGCCCTAATTGATTTTTTTAATTCCAATATTTTATTCTTGTTTCGGCTGAGCTATTGGTTACTTTATGTCCATCTTCTCCTGGATTGCGTTCTCTTTATCTTGAAGTCAACTTTCCCCCTTATACTTATGTGCTAGAACGCTTCGGATCGGACTGTCTAATTATACTTTAACAAAAGCAAAAGCAAGCCTAAAGAGAGCCCTCATGAGTGGCCCAAATATGTCCTTTTAAAAAACTGCTACAGGTTCCAACCGTCCCAGTTTCAACCACGCGTTCCAATCGTAACAAAACCGGGAAGTAGGCGGCTACGGTGGCGCTGTTTTGCAGCGGCGATGATCGATGCGTCTTCGTGGGTGGCGGGGATCGGAATTCAACGCGATTTCCGTCGCCTCCCGACGTTAAACGCCGAAAGTGTGTCAATTACCCGCGAATTAATTATATGTTTGTGACGGGCGACGCCTTTTCGGACGAGTTGAAGGCCTCCGGGCCCTCGGCCGGCGCCTTCTTCTGCGCTGCGTCGATTACGGCGCCTTCGAAGGCCAGAGGCGTTTTTTGGCGGAGAAACAGCCAAGGAGCGGCGACCTTGGACGGAATGAGACGTTTCGTGACGGTTTGTTGGTTTTGGGCGCACTTCGAGTGACCTTAATTGAGAAGGACGCGAAAAAGCGGGAGGTGCTAAGTGGGCGCGTCGATGATACTCGGTGGTTCCTGAGACGCTGCGTGTGGTATTTTTACAAGGATCTTTCGTGATGATTCTGTGGGCGATGGGAGCTTCTAGAAGTAAGGGTAAACTTTCCATTGATCTGGCCAGTCGGCTGGACTCTGTAGTCTCCTACGTTAATTTGTGACCTTATTAAGTCGAGAAGAATAGGGATGGTTTGTTTATAGTCCGCATTTCACTGCTTTGATTTGAGTTGCATTGCTTTCAAAGAACTTGAAGACATCCAGCAAATATCCTTAGATCTGTCAAATCGACCGTATCTGCTTTCCACTTCTGTTCAGGATGTGGGGACGAGCGAAGATTATTGGGAGTGCTAATCCGATCTAATTAGCCCCAAGACGAGTTTTCTGCGTGTGAAGAATGATCCTTTAGGAAGAATGATCCTTTAGCAGGAAGAGGAGAAAGCCTGCTTTTCGAGTAGGGTTGGTTTTTGAAGTGATTTAGGTTCTTCTTGACGTTTTGCAACATTTAAGTGTTTTAAATTTGTGTTGACCTCCAACCTGGCGATTAGAACTACTTAATCCATTTGATATTTTCCTTTGATGACTTTTCAGTGCCTGCAATCTCTAACAGCCTGCTTTAGAACGCTTTATTTGAAACGTATGAGGAAGAACAAGATTAGAGAGGGAAAATGCCCCCGCGCTTATCGAGCTCGGACCAGATAAGATTCGGACCATGTAATTAAAATCTTATCAAGTGACAGGAGCGAGCACTTGGACACTAGCGATCTCCCTACACAGCTTGAGTCTATTTTATTTTATCCTCAGCAGATCAAAGAGGGCTGCGTTTTCGAATAGTTTTGAGTTTTAGTTTAATTCAGTTTTCTATTCACAGCCTTTCATCGTCCGTTCCAGTGATGCCGATCGAGTCACGAGTCGAGTCAAGATTCGAGCTACGACTCGAGTAGAGCCAACTCCAAACTCGACTCGATAGCATTTTGGACAAAACGAGTCAATTCGAAACTCGTCTCGGGTCGGCATCACTGATTCGTTTAGTCATTTTATCCATTGAGCACTGTAGGGTATGCACCATTTATCACGCCTCTCGTCTGCTGACCCTCCAGGGGATTCCGTCACCTGTCGACCGCGCCCTTCTCGACAAGGCAAAGTACCCAGAGCTTCTCCTTTGTGTCCCTATCTAATCACACCGGCCATTAACTTAGGCATCTCACCTTTTTCACAGATCGTATCTTCTCGCCACACCGACTTCGCACTTCCCCTCCGCAAAGCAGATCGCACCGTTCGCGCCGAGACCCGTGCTCCGCTCCGAAGCCTCTCGCTCGTGTTTGCGCGGCGGATCGCCCACTTCGTTTCCGTGTTTTCGGCCTCTTTTGTGCGCTCGCGCTCCGTTAAGCTCGTAAAGCGCATTGTAAATGTGTCCGCGCGGCATATGGCATTTGCATACGGCGCCGAAAAAAGTCTTTGCGCGCCGCCGACTTAATTGCGCCGTCGGCGCCGCGGTGGGAACCAAAGGATCGTCGGCGCGGCGACCGTAACGGCGCGCTAATTGGCGTCGCGTGGACGTCAAAAAGCTGGCGCGCTTAGGTCGTCTTTGTGGCAGTGACGGGCTGGCCGTGAAAAAACCACGCTGGGATGGCGGTGGACAGCAGCCGGAAGGAGAGGTGGTTTATGGACCTTAAATATTCTTTTTTTTCAAATGTGATCACATCCTAAGATTGGAATACACGTGGTTGTGGGGGTAGAGAGCATGACTCTCCTTCACACCGCGGCTCTTCACACTCGTAAGTCGGCTTAGGTTCTTAGCAAGATCTGACCAGTGATTTTGATCGTTCTTCTCAATAAGGCAAAAAGCGTACCTACTTATTTGATCTTGATGCCACTAATCTGATCTCTCTCCTCCTTTGAACCTTAGAAAAAAAGGAAAAAATATACAAATAGAAAAAAAACCCTCATATCCGGCTCATTTAAGGTTATTCCGAGCTGCTTTGTCTCTCTCTCGTCTGGTGTCGTTTCCCCCTTTGTCCATTGCCCCTCTTGCGTCCCGTCACGACCGCGGCTCGGGATCCATTTGGCGGCGTCGCAAAACAACGCTGATTTCGCAAAAAGTGGGTTGAATAATTGAGATGTTGTTGGGGGCAATGGGGGCGATTGTTTTCCTTTGGTTTCGGATGCGGAAGAGGCGGAGGTGGGATCACGGTCTCGACGCGAGCATTGTCGGTTCGGGACACGCTCTTTCCTGTCGGCTTTTGTCATTCCAGCTGCTAGGAACGTTCGCGCTGGGCACCTGAACCAGCTTGCGCTACCGTATCCACTTTCCTTTCACTATTAAGCCCTACAGTTAATTGGAATTACCCTTACTGAAGAAGACGACAGGTCTATGTACTCCTAAAGGTGTTCTTTCCCAAGTGTGACGTCCTCCTTGGGTCACTTGGGTCCTTGAGCACAGTCAAGTGGCGTCTTCTCCAATGGTGCACTTCGACAGTTTTTCTCCTAATCCAGATTATCTGGAATTACCCAGATCTTTGAGTTTCAGCTCATCCTCCTTTCCGCGGATCCACTATAGGTTACATATGGACCCCTCAGATTCGTTCACCACAGGTTACATCACTCAGGCTTACTGTATACTAAACAAAGGAGCTCCCTATAATTAAGAAACTCATCTCTGTGGCCTGACCAGAGTCTCATACTTGCCTGTGTGTGGTTCTTTACAAGGTCATTAAGCGGAACATACTCGGAGTTAACGTAAGAGTTCCGTGACTACATAGTAATTAAGCGCTAGGAACACCAGTCTCCCTCCCTAGTTCTTTATGATCTCCGGCAGCCGAGTTGCATCTCCCGTTGACAGTAATTAAGTGCTCCGAACGCGGACGTTTTTCACTACTTTTTTACTGCTCCTGTTGAGTTATGTCCGCTCGTGTCTTTACTCCCCATCTGAGGACAAAGATTCGCACATGGGACATCTGTTTTCCCATCCATCCTAACACTTCTTGCAAACATCTCCGAACTTCGCCACCTTCGTTTTCCTCTTTGAAACCCCTCCTCCTCCCTTCCTTCCCAACCCTGACTCACCCACAAAGGCGCGTCTAATCCGCTCCACCGCACTAATCCTCCTACCCTTATCTAGGGCCCTCCCCCAGCTGGCGCTCACCTGTGCCCGGAACCTTCCCGAAAACCGGGCGGCGCCCGCCCAGGACACACCCAATTAGCATATGCAAATCTGCACCCAGGTGCCCCGCCGCGGCGGCCTTGTCACGGGGTCATCTCGCGCGTTCCTTCTTGGGTCTATCGATCGGCGGACAGTCCGCGCGCGTTTGTTTTCGGCGGAAGTCGGCACTCGCTGACCGGTTTCCCCTAATGGACGGTCCGGAGGCGTCCACTTCCCGGGACCCAGTGGCTCCGCGTGGATAAATAATTAATCGGAACGCCGCGAGGAGACAACTTAGGCCAGAGGGTGTAAACATGCCCGCTTGGGACCCACGTACCGCGGAGATCCCTTTGGATTTTATGGAAGCTTTGGTGCTTCTCCCGGGTGACGAGACCCCAGCAGCGCGTGACTTCTTTCTGGGAATTTCCGAGCTTCTGAGCGAACCCATTTCCTCGGCCTTTAATAGGTTTACTCAATCTTGTTTGTTTGTGGAGGCCGACGGCTTCGAAAAAGTTGAGAGTGGCCCGTTTTCCGTGGTGAAATCTGTACGTTTACCTCTGTCCACCCCTTTTTCTCTTGTCAAGGTCTTGTCGTCCCTTATATCTTACCCTCAAATAAAGCTCATAAGGCCTTGGAATCCCTACCATAGGATTTTACTGCAATATTGTGTCCATATAGCGAAAAAAACCGTAAAAATCGGGCCATAAAACCGCACCTTCTGAAAGCCCAACCTCGTGCCTCTGGTTTCCCCTCTGGAACCACTCTTCCGCGCAAACAGCGCTCACACGTGTCCCTTTTACGACTCCGTTCCCATCTGTGCTTCCTCCGCCCTCCGGGCCTCTCCCGCCCGTCGTACCGTCCGGTGGTCCTTCTTCGAATTCCGCGACCACTCGCTCGCCTCGAGAGCGTCTTCTTCTTCTGTTTGCCTTTCCACTGTTACACAACTCCGCGTCATCTGCATATTCCCGACGCGTCGACCATTGATCCCTTCTGTACTCGAGGGTGAGGAGTGTTCCGGGTACGCATCACGGTTGGCGCGATGCTCGGTTCCTGGCATCACTGGTACAGTACTATTCGAGCCTCAAGCCATTTTCATTATTCTTCTACATGGTAACCTACATGGCAGAATTCAGAAAAACAGGGAAAAATTGTGTATTGACCTAATACAAAAATCGCCACTTTTGATTCTTGAACGACGTTTAGATAGCGGTACTGTATGCCCCCTCATATCAGGCATATCACTTTAACTTTTCTATTTTTTTTCACCTTAAGCTTCGACGTTCCTCTTTTACTGTATGATTTCCAACTGCAGATCACATGTTTTGGGTGTAATACAGTAATTTCAATGAATGTTCATCTCGATTGTCCACTGATGTAGCATTCGCGCCCACTTCCCTGTCCGGAGCCGTCGGTGGGTCCAGCTGCCCCGCGGAGGGCTGAGCCAACAGATCCGGCGCGGGGCGGCGACGCCATTAGTCCTCCGAGGGAGAGGTCCTGTTTTCGGAACGATTACCCGGACGTCTCCTCGCGGATTCGGACACTTCCGAAATCGCGGAACTCGGCCGGCCGGCATAATGGAGTGTTCCAGTCGCGGGTTACGGTAGTTCTCTGTGGACGCGTCATAAATTTTTATTCTTCTTGTGGTGCAGAGCCAGGGGTTATTAGGTGGTGGCGTGCTTCTGGTGGGTGGACCCTGTGAGGTACTGGGGAGGAGGGAGTTGGGCATATCAAGCTTCAGCTACTTGACCGTCTTTTTGGAAGTGAGGGTGCCACTGGAGCGCTGTCACAAACAGTGTCACACTAGGCTTCTTCGTGTTGAGAACAAATTTTTCCTGTAGAGCTTTGGAATTGGACTCTCGAGCCCCGAATTTCTGAGCAAAACAAGATAAACGACCTAGATAAACGCACCACTGTATTTTGAGGAATTGTTATGACACCATTATGTCCTGGGTCCCGCCTGGAAAAGTGGCGAGCTTATTTCCAGTTTCGTCTACTTAAGACGAAGAACTTTGTTACGCTCTCCTGGAAAACTAATCAGCTTAAGGGTTTTGGCGATGAAGCTTTCTACTTCCTATTCACTGGCCCCTATCAGTCCTTCTAAACCCTCGGAGCTTAGCAGTACGGTAAAGCGTGTCGCCTCGAGTGATTGCGGCCTTTCTTCTTCTATGCTTGACGGTCAAAGCTTTCTGGAGCTGATACGGCTCACTTCTTGAATTTCGGTTTTCCAGTTTAGCGTTTGTCATCATTTCAAAACAGTTTCCTTTTCCTCTGGCCGACCTTCTTACATTTCCAATTTGATTTGAGTCACCCTAATTTCGCAATGCTGCTAGAGCCGCTCCTTAAGTGGAAGTTAAACGCCATACATATTGTTTTCTTATTGCGGCTTTTGTCTCTTCAGTTGATAGTTTCGTGTTCCGAGCTTATCTCGCTTTCGTGTCTCCAGCATCCACTAACCTTCGCAACACTTCCAGGCCCCTCGGAGCTCCGCGAACGCCGCGACCCGAGACGCCTTCTCGGACGGACTCTTGTTTTGTGTTTACCGGCCGCCGATAGCGCGGTGATAAGAATCGATCGCGATGCCGGGCTTCTTGCGCTCGCTGAGCCAGCGGTTCCGCCGCGGAGGGCCGACGGCGCCAGTCGCCTCCTCCGGCGCCTACCAGAAGCAGTCCGTGGACATGGAGCGGAAGCTGGACCCGCGCAAGGAGTGCCAGTGCAAAGTGCTGCTCCTTGACGGCACCGACCTGACGCTGGTGGTCCCTGTAAGTCGCGTGGGTCTCGCCACGACTCACAGCGCTTGATTTCAGAAGAAGGCTACTGGCCAGGACGTCTACGCCGAGCTGTACTACATGATGGACCTGGACGAGCACGACTACTTCGGACTCCAGTTCACCGACCACTACCATGTGCAGGTGCGTCCCGCCGCGAAGAGTCCCAGCGCGAGTTTTCCGCGCAATTGAGTCCGATAGCTTTCGGAAGGCGATGATTATCTCGTGCGCGCTCAAGGCTGCCGCTTTGGTGACCGGTCAAGTGGGGCCGTGAGAGATCAGAAGGGGCCGCGGGGGTCCCGAGCGGAAGATCTGTGGGAATCCAAATAATTCGTATTTGAGCCTTGTTCCACCCCCTTTATCTCCTCTCCTTTCAGCACTGGTTGGACCCTCTGAAGAAGCTGAACAAGCAGGTGCCCATCGGACCACCCTACACGTTCCGGTTCCGCGTCAAGTTCTACTCCTCGGAGCCTTGCAACCTCCGCGAAGAGATCACGCGCTACCAGTTCTTCCTCCAGCTCAAGCAGGACGTGCAGACGGGTCGCGTAGAGTGTCCCAAGGAGACGGCGGCCAAGCTAGGAGCCCTCGCCCTGCAATGTGAGTCGATCCTCTATCTCCCTTATGCTTATCTTCGTGCTTCAGCCGAGTTTGGAGACTTTGACCCCAAGGAGCACACGGCTCTCTTCGTCTCTGAGTTCCGGTTCCACCCCCAGCAGGACGAGCAGCTCGAGCTGGATATCCTACGTGAATACCGGCTGTGCAGGTACGTCATGAAGTCCGTATCATTGACTCCAATCCTCATCTAGGGGCCAGACACCCGCCCAGGCTGAACTGAACTACTTGAACGTGGTCAAGTGGCTCGAGCTCTACGGCGTGGACATGCACACCGTGGAGGGCAAGGACGACAACGAGTACCGTCTGGGTCTCACCCCGACTGGCATGATCGTCTTTGACGGGAAGCAGAAGATCGGTCTCTTCTGCTGGGAGAAGATCCAGAAACTCGACTTCCGCAACAAGAAGCTCACCATCGTCGTCGAGGAGGACGCTGACGCGGCGGTTAGTCTTCTGGAACCCTCCTGCTCACCTTCTTATCCCTGGAGTTCCAGACCAAGGGCCAGATCCAACTGCACACGTTCGTGTTCAACCTAGCCTCGCACAAGGCATGCAAGCATCTGTGGAAGTGCGCCATTGAACACCACAGCTTCTTCCGCCTGAAGTTCCACCAACCCAGCCGAGCCTCTCGCGCGCAGCTCTTCCGCCTGGGAAGCACGTTCAAGTACCGTGGCCGCACGGAGTACGAAAACGTGCACCGCGACGGACGCCTCTCCCGGAGGCACTCCACCTTCGAGCGACGCCCCTCACAGCGGTTTGGTCCGCGCCAGAGCCATGTCCAGAGTCGTCAGCGCCTTCGGCAGGAGCACAAGCAGCAAGTGGCAGCCGGGCTCGAGAAGCAGGTCGCACCGCCTAAGACAGAGTGAGTGAAGTTGAGTAGAGGCTCAGAAAGAGGGTTACAGGCGTTTTTCCTGCAATCTATGAGGATAGAAAAGATTGCTCCAGGGAGGATTCGAACCCTCATAGGGCGTCATGGCGTTCCAGGCTCTGCTCATGCTTCCTGCTGACTTAAAACCCCCTGTTCTAGGGCCACTCCTGTAGCCCCAAGCGGTGAAGGCTCTCCCCTCAGCAGCCTCGGCTCCTCCGTGCTCTCCAGTGGTTATCACTCCTCGAATACGGTAGCGTCGAAGGCGGCGGCAGCGGAGGCGCGTCTCGACAGTCTCATCTACGCGCCCCAGCCGACCATCCCAGAGGTGCAACAGCTGACCCAATCCCCCCACGCCCCCAAAAGGTAAACCAGGTTTCTAGAGAGAAAGTTTTCAACCCTTCCGTTCAGGCACAATGAGACGACTCCTGCAACGACATTCCCCTCGGCGGGCTCCGGACCTTCCAAGGAGCACATTCTGCCGACGGGCGCGCAGAAGCCGGACTCCGCCCCCCGGATTGCTCTCCCTCAAACCCCGGCTACCCATGTCATCAACATCGAGATCGACGGGAAGGGTCCCCATGGACCACCCACGAAGGATCATCCACAGTCTCCTACAAAGATCCCCAAGTACTCTGTAGCTCCAGCAAAGGTAGGCCCGTTTCCCCTCCGCTTCTTGTCCGGTTTCCGCTTCCCGCCCTGGTGCTTCTTGACTCGCTTCCATGGGTTCCATTTCAGTCTTCGGAAGGCGCCCCGGAGGCCTCTCCCGCTCCTCCTTCTCCGGAGGTGCCTACTAATCCGCTTCCTTCTTCCGCTAACGAAGAGATTCCTCCCGCTGCAGAGGAAGTCCTCCAAGTCTCCGAGGTTCCGGAGATCCCGGAGGTCCACGAGGCTCCACAGCTATCCCTGGCTCCCGAGACGATTCCCGTCCCGAAACCCTCGGGCATCCCTCAACGTGTCGTCAAGAAGGACCAGTCAAAGATCCCTCGACGCCCCATCCCCTCCTCGACCAGCGAGGGTCAGATGCAGAAGATGGCCCCCTCGGGGCGCACTTCCCGACTCCCAGTCATCTCCCGTTCCACCTCCGGAGGGGTCAAGGAGCTCCAGACGCCCGCCTAGTACGTCCCTCCGTCGCACTGCACTCACCCACTAACGCTCGCTCGCCACGCCTAACAGTCCCCCGCACTCCGGTTACGGTAGCCAGGCCACGTGGCTTCGTCTAACTCCCGAAGTTTCAGCCGCCCCTCCATAATTACGTGAACTACGCGAGCGCTCCGTATCTCCACGGATGCGCGCCCAAACAACACTACTACAGGTGGGTGAGCTCTTCTTGAACCCGCCCCTCAACGAGGCTCTTGCAGCGAATACCACGGAGGGCAGCACACCACCTACATTCCCATCGTGCGCACCGGGCTTCCGTCGTCGGCGGCGCCGCGGGGTCGTCTCGTCACCGACCTGTAGTCCCGCCGGGCCGTGGTTCGGGTCCACGTCCGTCTCTGTACATAGCCCTGCGACTCTGTCCTCCCATAGCGAATAAATATTCTATTGTCTGTCTTCTTGTGGTGCACTGACAACAGTCAAGGACAGTCTTGTCTCCTGTGAGTTAGCCTAAGTGAGTTAGACTAACTACTACAATGGGCTCCCGGTGGACAGTTAGCCAAACTACTTCGGGTTCTCTGTTCCCATAAACAGATACTACACAATGCGCCAATTTGTTCAGTTCTCGGACAGTTACGCTAACTGAGAGAACTGATAATCGTCACGGAGACATGGGTCGTTTGTGTGTTCGCCAACGCAGTGACGTGTGACACTGCACAAACTATCATGAGCTTTGCGGCTTTTTGCACAGTAACTCACTTACTCACTAATGTAGTTAGCCTAGCTCACTTAGGCTAACTATAGGGTGAAAAAACACTCAGGCTATCTCACGTCGCCAAGGAAGCTGAAAAGCTACCGAAATTAAAGCTACTAAAACGCTGTAACAAAGGCCCGTCACGTGGCCACCCGAATTCTTCTGGTTCCGGGAAGCTGCCTTACTCTGTACCCTCAAAATGCGTCCAAGGCACTTACATGACCAAGAGATACAGGAGAGAAGACAAGAGAAAGGCGACACGGCGGACAATTAGGATGGAGAGGGGCAGCTGTTTAGCAGTTGCGAGTCGACGGGAGCTGACCGTGGTTGGCGTGTTAGAATGAAATTTATGTGCGCCACGCTCCACCCTGTATTTCACTTGGCATTTAACTTGTTGAACAACACACTTCAAACGGCATTTTCAACGCAGATCCATTGTCAGAAACCGGAACGGTGGCGCCAATAGTGGGAAACGAAGGAGGCCGACTTGCTTCTAATCTCAACCTCCTCTTTCACAGTCCGCTCGTAGGTGGTGATAAACTACGCCGCGTGTAATGGCCGGTAGAGACCCTACGGTAGTCGACGCTCGAACTGCGCGGCGGGACTCAATGTCCATCCAGCAGGATCAGCCACCGCTCCACGTGGCCAATCACTCCATCAGCGACGACTCTACCGATAAATGTTCTTAAGATCTAGCTCCACGTTCCAGAGCTAGTTCCATTGGCTGCGTAGCTCGGCGAAGTAGGCCTCTTGCTGGTTGACGGCAGGCGCGATGATGCTGCTGAGCTTGTTCTGCATGCTGCAGTGGATTCGAGAGATCAGGTAGAGGATGCAGAGCGGAAGAAGGGTCGTGTACACCGAGACGATCTGAAAGTACGGTAGGTCAGTGCGTGGTGGAAGCTGTGGAAGTACTGACGTTAGCCATCTCGATGAAGACGACGAAGCGGGCATACTCGACAGCCGGGACGAACAGGAGCCGGACTACGGTGGAGAGCGCCAGATAGGTGCCGTAGATGAGTGTGTGGAAGAGGATGAGTGGGATGAGGGCGCGCATGACGGTGATGTTCTCCTTGAGCTGGTAGCACTCGTTCAGGTTGTAGCTCTCCATCATCCTGTAAGGGATCTTTGGCTCCTGGAGCGAAAGGCAGCGGACTCACTGCTTCAGGCGTATTCTGTTAAAGTTGAGCAGGACGATATGGACCAACGTGGCCAACACGTCCACGAGGATGAGAAGAGCGTAGTAGACGTAGAGGGTACGGTAGTTGTTCTTTGTGGTGAGGTTGCAGAAGCCACGAGGCTCCGAGAGGTCGATGCCCCAGAGGATGATGCACTGGGCGATGATTGCCACCAGCCACTGGAAGGGAGAGAGAGTTGTGGAAAAAAAGTTCTCCCCCGAACCTACCGTAATCACAGAGAGCACCACTCCCAGGGTCTTCCCATGATGCTCGTAGGTCCCTCGGTGGTAGGTAGCCCAGAAGCGCTCGAAGGCGATGCTAATGTGGATGACAGTGAAAGCGCAGATGGCGACGTAGGCGGGCAGTCGGATCCCCATGCAGACGGAGGTTACTGTAACGGCGCTGCAGGCATCTCGTAGGAAGACGTAGCGGAACTGGAATAGGGTTGTGGAAGAGTGTCTTGATGGGAACGCACCAGAGTGGAGCCCTTGGTGACGAGTTCGGAGATGGCGAAGACCGAGTAGAAGACGTAGGCGTTGGCGAAGAGGATCTAAAGCGTGTTCCAATAGGTATTACTCGTCTTTAAAGACGTAATTCAAAATAGTTCACAAACTATGGACACACCAGGTTCCCAGGCCGGTTTAACCTGTTAAAGTTCTAGTGACGGTAGTTAATTTTTTATGTTTCCTAGGACAGGGCAACCGACGGACGTCTCGCGTCCTTGTAGGTTTTAGATTCAAGCCCCAAATTTATAACTATTCCAAAATTTCTTCCAAAATTTCTTCATTTCTTTTTTTATTTCTTTTCTTTATTCCGAAAAATTAAAAAAAATTTATGTGACGATTACTTCCGGTCACTTCACAACACCTACGAATCCTTGACTCGCGACTTGCATAAACTCATCCAAAGAACCCAAATGTACCTTGAGGTTGGGGTGCCCCACTTGGCGTCGCTTGGCGATCCAGGCGACGGAGAAGCCTATGACGCAGAGCGAGGCGATGGCAAAGGACGATTGGAGGAGGAGGATCGCTTTGAAGACGCCCGAAGTGCGGAACTCCTCGGCGATCGCGCAGACCGACATTAGGTCCATGGCTGCAAGAAGATAAGTGGATTGTGGGCTGTGCTTTTTGAGGCTTTTCGAGGACACAGTTAACTTGAAACGCCGAGAAAAAAAACACACGATCTTGGGCATCAAAGCTAGATACATATATGAGATATGTATGAGATTGGAAAGGTCATAAAAAGTAGACTTTCGAGTTCAAAAGATTTAAAAAATTCTCCAAAATTAGATTAAACCCTGTCTTGAACTTTAGGGATCTTAAACCCCCGCCACGTCCAAACAAGCTGGAGAAAAAGTCAGTAGGCAAAAAGAAAAGAAGCGCCGCTGTCGCCTATTACAAGTGAAACAAAGGCCATGGGGCGGCGCTACTTGTATCACGCAGACTTCCCCTGTCAGAAGGTAATCTTGTTGGAGCCAGTGCGTCATTATCCAACGCTGTTTTCGAGTTGCCTTGACGACGGCGCGCGGCAAAATGACATGACATAATTTGGTTGGGATTAATTTTTAAAATGGGTTAAGACCAAAATAGAAACAATAAGGAACAGAGGCCAGAAATAAAACCAGAGATTGGCTTAAAGCAAAAATTGAGACTCTTCGAGAGGCCTAAGCCAGCAGAGCCTGGATCATTGGGGCTCCATGCAGTTTACTGTGGTCGGAGGTTGTCTTCTTTGAGGCCGAGAGCTTCTATTAGCTTTCCGCTCTGTGTCAGGCCAGTGGCCAGGAGCCTTCTACAAGATCAGTTTATGCATAGGCGGTTCCAAAGCACTTCTGCAGAATTGCTCTTCTTGAGGACGGAGGGGGACACATACGTTGGCTATGCCTTCTTATTCCACGAGTTAAAGACAATATTAGGTCAGAGAGGAAGTGGGGACAAGGTTATAATCCAGTAGAATCGTTTAACTTCTTCCCCTTTCTTTTTCGTTTATCCTGCCAGTCCCTTACACAGGCTGCCTTGTTTTCTCAGCTGGGCATTAGATCTTAGAGACAATAGTTGCTCATTGGGATTTCATTTCGTGGGATTCTCCACATCCTGTCCCATTTTCAAAGGAGAAAAACAATGGGTGAGTCCGCTGTGGGAAAGGTGTAACTAAAGTAATGAAACATTAAGGTTCGCAGAGTAGTGATCAAACTTAAAAACCACCAGCTTCAGCCATGGGGAAAACAGTTTCAGAGGAATGCTCTGTATTTGAGCTCCAGGAATGACGGATTCATTACTTAAACGACATTGCAACCCTCCCACTAGCCATATGAAAATAGGTATGCATAAACATTCGGCCATTATTGGGTAGCAATAACATTAGTGAAAGTTGGTCTTTGAGCAGGGTGCGCGAGCGTAAACTCGGCGATGTTTCTAAGTACAAAAACAACTGCTAACGGGGCTGGTTACGGCGAGGACAAAGACCAATCCAACGAGTTCAAAAACAAACGCTGGAGTGTGACTGAGGCGCTTCGTTTTCTTCAAGGATTAGAGCCTACCCGAAAGGCTGCAATTGTGGACCATGAAGTCAAAGGCGCGTTCGGGGAACACATAAAGAGCAGTAGAGCATGGACCAGGTATGAATACCATGGGCCTTATTCAAATGGAGCGGATTTAACGACATCATCGATGTTTTTGTAATGGAGACCACAACTCTAATATACAATTACTTTAAATCGTACTTATTACGACGTCCCTTTTCCCAGCTACGATTAAAGCCCAGAGCTCCGGTTCGTCGCCAACTTCCTATTGAACAAGGCAATTCTTCCTTGGAAGAGCATTCCACTAGTCCATTCTATCGCAAACACCGATGGGAAGTTGAACAGTGGGGAAAGGTCACGTTTTTCTTTCTATTTAAATAACAATAAAGACACATTTAACAATTTTCCTCCCACTCGTTTGCACCTAGGGGCCGCACATCTAAGGACTACCAACTACTGTTCTAGCTACTACTGTGCATCTTATGGGTAACTAGCATGAGTAACTAACTAACTTTAGCCTAGCATGCCTTGTAGAAATCCTAAGCGTCAACGTAGCCTTCTCATACCTCCCAAAGAGCGCTGGGACTTCATTTCCGGTCCACCGTATCTCACCTAGTTCCTAGTTTCCTCATTTACATCGCACAATATAAATGGGACGTGGAGTATCAAAGGAAACAGCAAATGTCGAGATGTTTGTTTTCACTGAGAGACTACGATGAGGAACTAATTGAAGCGTATACGCAAGCGCGGAGGAATAGAATCACAGAGCAACCAGCAACTCCTTTGTTTCGCGCCTAGTTTCTCGGGGTCGTTTTTATAGTTTCCAAGGAACGTGACTCAAATCGGTAACAGGTGCCGTTGCAAACACTAGGCTTGGGTCTCGGAGCGAAAGGAGTCGGAATTCTCAGTAGTGACTTTTGATTAGTAGTTTGAATGGGTTGAACGTGCCTCTGCACATCAAGTACCATCCACAGAAGAATTCATTTTATTGTGGTTCACATCAAATTAGATTAGGTGCTCGTGGTATGACTGGAGCAGATGGACCATTGGTGGTCTCAAGCGGAACACCCTGAGCACTATTTTTGCTCTGGCTTTCATCTTACCACTTAAGACACTTATCCCATCTTCCAGTTCATGAAAAGCAAAATTTCTAGGGTGGACGACTCTGTCAATGAAGCTCTTCGCGTCGAGACCCTTTTTGAGTAAAGTTCAAAAAGGGAGTCCGGAAAAAGCTTCGTTGGGGCGCGGGTGGCGCCGCTTTCCGGGAATTGAAAGTCCACAGAAGGAGTGTTTTCTTCTCGAAACATCTGCTCCATTGGACGTGGATAAACATGTAATGACGACGACAGAATGGAGCTGGCGACAAGAACCACTTGTTTACGTAATTGGATGACAAACAAAAAGAGAATTTATTGCATTCATACCGTATCCCGGGAATACTCACTATCATGATAATAAAAGAGGGTGTTGTTGAACTCTTAAAAAATATCGGACATTCGACGATTTTGTAACATATTTGATTCGACAAGCCCAAAGAATGTGCGTCCGTCTTCCATAGGTCTACTGTAGACGCTTTAAAGATTCTTTCCTCTTTCACAGTTAAACTCATTGATATTCAGTGAGGAAAAGAGGAGAAAATTACCCATCAACTGATAGGGTTTACCCTTGGTCAATTGACATAAAAAACTTGATGAGCAAACAGTTCTTCATATTGATGATAGGGGGGGGGGGGGTGGCGTATAATTCTGATGCGCAGTGTAGTTCATAGGACTACCTTTACGGCTAGTGGGTTCACGAGATTTGACAGCTCTTACTGCAATACTAAACGACTTCAAAAATTAGCAAAAAATCGAGTAAAAGCTCCATATGCTGCAAATACACTTTCTGAAACCCATTACGTACTGTTTACGCCCATTGAGCTTTCCCATCTCATTCGATCACATCTCCCCTACCCGATCGATTAGAAGCTAGGAAACAGAAGGAAACATGAGAGACCAAGTGGAAGCAACTTTGACAAATATTTTTGCTTGTTTTAATCGATCTGTTTTTATTGCTTGCTTCACGTTGCAATTTTAAGGAAAGCATCATGACTCAGAGAGCCTCCAAAAGAAACTTCTTGTCTTCCGCTCACATTCACCGAGCGACATAACCTTTAAGTTTGTATCTCCTCCGCGCACCTGCCGCCTTTCTTTTACGCGGAAACGAGCTGTTTACGGAGACTACGCAGACTCCCGTGAGGATAATTGTCATCTGGACGGAAATTGCGGAAAAATAGCAATTACCAGTGGGATAATACTCTGCGGTCATCAAAGCAGAGATTCACTGCAAGTGCTTTGATTGATACCCGGAAAGCTGGAACCAGATCACAGCGTGGCTTAAAGCTTCTAGTATGAGTGGTCAAAATGTGAAGTTCCCACGCTTAAGAGAACGAAATGGCTGCATTTACTTTGATTATAACCCCCTGGCACCGCGTCGCAGATCCCTGATCAGCGCCGAAGGGATCACTTCAAAATCTTCCCTAGCAAGCAAAATTTATTCTAATCCATTGATGGTACACTCATGCTTGAAATCTCTGGAAATTGCAACTGCCATCCTCCGAATACACAATAAACGTGAACTTCTTCTTGGACGTTTCATATTTCTGGACGATTCTTTCCAACTGATCCCTGGTAAGGCGAGTTTCTTTACTCAGCAAAAAGCTTCCTCCTTCCACTGGAACGAACTTGTCGATCAGCGTGTCGATCGTACTCTTCTTCAAGCCTTGATGTTCGAATTTAACGTTGTAAAGGGGCCCGAGGGTTTCGCAGAATGCCTCCACATCAAGTTTCCGATAACTGTCAATCCACAGCTCAAGCGAATCCACCGGCAAATGCAGAGAAAGAAGTTTCCAGATGATCCAGTTGTAGGAAGGCGGTAGCAGCAGATGGTTGCTGGATTCATGGTTGTAGCGCACGGGGTGCGTTCGTTCTGTTGTGGGCTTGATGAAGTGACAGAGTTTTTGCAACTCTTCCGGAGTGATTTCCTTCCAGCTTGTCGGGAAATTCTCAGAGCTCCCGGTAAGCGTTTCGATATGGAAATTAGTGATGCACCTCAGATCTACGCTTTCCAGAGGGACGGCCTTGTCCTTGCTTAGGAACCGATTCAGAGAGAAGGCCTTGTCCTCGCTTAGGAACCGATCGAATGCGTCTCCGTTCCACATTGGTTGAGCAGCAGCGCGGAGAATTCCCA
The DNA here is from genome assembly GCA_016648015.1 of Steinernema khuongi. NCBI lineage: Eukaryota > Metazoa > Nematoda > Chromadorea > Rhabditida > Steinernematidae > Steinernema > Steinernema khuongi. The sequence continues at coordinate 83,252 of JADLIF010001651.1, read as the reverse complement.
CTTCTTCATCCACCAATACGTGCAGAGTGTGGATCTTCGCGTTCGTTGCAGAGAACAATTTTCCCCACCTGGCGGAAATCTTCCTACTTTCCCGGAGAGTGGGATGGTCAAGTAGGCAGAGAGCAACGCGTTCTATGAAGAGTCGAGGCACTGTGTCCATGATGACTCTCGATAAGAAGCTCAGGACGTCATGAGCATATGTCAGTTGTTCATAACACTAGCGATGCGAGAAGACTTGAAAGCAATGCGTTATGGGCGGATGCCACTTTCACTTCCTATTTAACATTGATTTTTAAGGGTCTTGACGCGAAGAGTCGGCCGAACCTGGTGGCGTTAAGAAAAACTACTGATTTCTCGTGTGGATGGCTCAAAAAGACGACAAAAATGTGAGAACCAACCGATAAACTCACTATTTCTGTATTTGTCCGATTTTCAGAGGAACGTCGTGCCCTAAGAACGCTTCGGTTCCACCGCCAAATACGCGTCTTTCTCAAACAAGTGCTTATTATCCAAGGTCCAACCTCATGTGGAACGTTCTGTATGCCCTCGAACGGGCCAAATACCGTACGCACAGTGTAAACTTTGATCCTTCTCAATTGGCAAGAAGTCAATCCAACCGAAATCATAGTTCCCAAGTGCATTTTGTTAGAAGATATGGCTCAATCCACGCGTTCCACTATTTACTTTGCACGCTGCATAGGCTGTAAAGAGCAGTAACCAGGAAAAGAGTTCAGAATGTCTTAAGATCTTAAACGCTTGGCAGTAATTCGCTGGGCTGCGACGTTTTCCGACTGTAGCCGATCATCCCCTTTTGGCAGCAATCTTTCAAAGTGTCACGCCAAGCTCCGCCTCCTGTCCCGATCACAGAGTCCGGCACTCACCGTGCAGTTGTTGTAGTCTGGTGTTAGGAAAGCTAGATTAAGTAGAGAATGGAACGTGGATGGGACGCAGGATAGGTTCAGGATAGGATAGTTGTAAAAGAAAGGTCAAAGCGGGGTTTCAGAGGCCCCGCAGTTCCCCAGTCCCTTGACCCCTTGACAAAAGCTATGTCCACCATTTAAACACGTCTATTTATTTATCTTAACAACAACAACTTATCCGGGAAAAGAAGCCCAGAGGATTAAAATGTGCAGAATTACACCTTAACAAATTCACAACATGAGACCATCATAGAATCCATATTCTAAGCTCTTGCTCAAGACGAAATAATCGCCTAGTTGTCGGCATTCTCGACGAGGAACAGCTTCTGGGTGACGGTGGTGATTTTATCTAGAAGAACACAAAGTGAGTAAAGGACGTCGTTTCACAACACTTACCAGAGACCGTCTGGAAGATCTTAGGCTTGTTCTCCCAGGCGACGAAGATGCCGTAAACGGGCAGTCCAGTGCACATGATGGCCAGTCCGATAGCTGAAGATAATCATTGCAACTCTGCTGGGTAGGTTATTGTGTCTTACCAGTCTCCCGAGGATCTCCAATGAGGGGCATGATGACGAGAGCGATGCATCCAATGAAGAAGACGATAGGGAAGAACAGATTGACCTAAAGCAGCGAATAGTCTTTGTCATTGTTGTGCCTATTGGTCACCTTGATGGGTCGGTCGGCATCGGGCATGGTGTAGCGGAAGTAGAACAGCGCAGCAATGGCTCCAGCGATGGCCAACCAGTAGCTGATCTGGATGTAGTTGATGAGGGAGAAGACGTTGCCGCTGAGAGCGAGGTAGCCCAGAGAAAGAAGTCCCTGAAGAGGTGCTTAAGTACGATGAGTGCAAATTGCGCCCTTACAGTAGTAACGACGGCAGGAATAGGAGTGCGGGTGTTCTTGTTGATCATCGTGAGCACCATGGGCATGTGTCCTTCACGGGCTCCAACGTAGAAGAGGCGCGAGGAGGTGAAGATGACTCCGTTGGCCGATCCGATGGTCGAGCAAGCGACGGCGATGGGCATGGTGAAGGCCAAGGGTCCGTACATCCTGTTGGCGAACTCCACGGCGACGGCGGGGCTGTTGAGCATCTCGTCGGGGCTCATGACCGTGTAGAGAGCGCAGTTGACAAGAACGTAGATGGCGGTGCATGTGCCGCAGGAGATGGCGATGGAGAGCGGGAGGTTTCTAAAGTGATTCTCATATTTGAAGCAGGTCGGAGGCACTCGTACCTCTTGGGATTCTGGAGTTCCTCAACGATGAAGTTCAGGTAGTTCCATCCTTGGTAGGCAAAGAGACCAGAGTAGAAGGCCAAAGAGGCGGTTCCAAATTGATCGGAGGTGTTCTCGAAGATGTTTTCGAAGGACTCGGTGTACTTAGGGTCACCTGAACGATGAAGATTGAATTGTATGTGACCTTAGCTGTAGTTACCTCGGACGAAGACGTTGTAGAAGCCGGTGAAGATGATGGCAATCAAGGCGAGAACCTTTGCAACCATGAAGAAGTCCTGAACCGCCGTTGCAGCACGCACCGACATACAGTTGACAGCCGTGAGGAGGACTGGAAAGGTGCACGTCACATTAGAGCATATAGGATTAAAGACTTACTGATTAGAGCGGCAGCTAGCAGCTGTGGGAGCAGTGCCGGAGGATCGCAGTCGGGATAGAACGGCCGCAGCATGTAGATGGCAAACGTCAAGGCGACGATGGTGCATGAGCACGGACGAACCACGATGGCTTCGATCCAGAGGCGCAGAAAGCCAAGGAGAGGACCGAAGGCTTCCATGATGTAGGAATAGTCACCACCGGACTTGTGGATGAGGGTTCCCAGCTCAGCATAGCAGTAGGCTCCGATGGCCGTGAACAATCCCGAAGTGACCCATACGATTAGGGACAGTCCAACACTTCCGGCTTCTAAACAACGTCCCAAGCTACATGTCACGGCCACCTAATGACTACTTACTCTCCTGGACTCCGGTTGGCGAAACAAAGATGCCGGAACCGATGATACATCCGACGATGATGGACACTCCGTTGAAGAGCGTAAGCGACTTCGCGAGACCCTTATCCTCACCTTCTTTGTGCTCGTCTTCATGCAGAGCCTGCTTCTCTAAGCCGTTCTTTTTCTCCATGATGGATGGAGCACCTCTGAAAGAAGTACGCTTAACTAATACGAAACTAAAACTATCAGCACGACCACGATACTGGTAACAGTCCAACTTTGGAAAACCTACAAAGCGTAGATGGTCAGGAAACGAAACTTTAGATTCAACCCAACTTCAAAAACCGCGAACCGAGCTGGGTGTGACTATGCTTATTTTTCGACAGGTCAAGCGTTCTAGATCTAGATCTTAAGTCTCTAGTTATTTTTTTTTAACATCTTCTACCTCTTCAGAGCAAGGAGAACACGCCAGAACATGAATGGATGTTTGGATGCTTTCTCGGACCGAAAGATTCCAGCGATCCCCAATACTTGAAGCTGACCAACCTCGGAAAGTAACAACTTTTTTTGCAACAATTTTTTATAGAATTTTTTTTTTGTTTTTTTTTCCTCAGATTTTGGAACTTCAAGCATGGGGGATCGCTGGAATCTTCCGGTAAGGGAAAGCAGGCCCGATCGGTACACCTGAACCAGTTAGGAATCATAAGCCTGCGTCATAATCGTACCCCTAGGAGTTTCGGGTAAACAGTGACTATCTGTTGCATAGCGCCGTGAAACGAAGGCAAGCGAGCTCGCGCGGGATACCGTCCGCAGATCTATTAGAGTCGCGGCACAGCACGTGGTAATCTCTCCGCTGATCGCATCTGACCACTGGTCGCAGAACAGCCTTCACCCCGCCAAAAGGAGATCTTTCTGATTTGCCAAAATGGCGACGGAAACGAGACGAGACGAGGGACAGCGTCCTTATCCTAAATTACGATGCACGCGAATGCACGCAAGCATGAAGTTTTCGCTTTGAATGCCGCCATAAACAATGCGAGGAAGTGTGAGAAGATGTGTGAGTCGACCTTGCACCAGAGCTTACATCATCTTGTGAGTTTCGATATCCGCACGAAGGAGATCAAGGATAACTGTTAATGCCATTTCATGCCATTAGCGATGCGGAAATACTTAGAGGCATTGCCTTTTTGTGGCAAATTCCGACTCTACCGTAATAGCCTGTAGTTTCACTTTACTGACAGCATGTTTCGGGACGCTTGGAAATGTTGGCTTGCAGTACTTAAAGGGTAAGAGCTGGAAGGAGGACTTGAAGGCTCAAAGAGCTGAGGCACCCTACGCGTCCATATCGATAGCGATGCGGGAACTTTGGACGGCAATACTGGGCTGTAGGTCAAATATGTGAAGCCACAGAGAAACCCTTAATGTGCCCTGGTAACAGTACACACGCCTCCACCACCACCGCCATTACTGTTCACTGCTGACGCCGCGTCCCAGCAGTTCCACAGAGGCACCGTAACCGGACTGTTCGTGACCACACACCACGACAATCTCCCCCGAAAGAGGCGTCGTGTGTGGTATTTCACCGTGCTCCACACAGAACTCCTCATCCGTCTTACGCTGTGGGTGGTCCCAGCTCGAGTTTCATAGCCCTCCACTTCGCGGACAGTCTCATAATCCCCTCGGAGACCGTATCCGCGTTCCTCCCCTCGGCCACACACCTTGACCACCGGGCACCGCCGTCCTTCCTGGAGATCCGTTGTAGGAGTCGCATGGATCAGAATGTCTTAGCGTGCATGTTACCGTATCCCGAATGATTTATGAAACGTTTCAGTGCGCCGTCCAGTGCAAGGACGGACGAGACGGTCTCCCTGGTTCTTAGGGTTCCCAGGGCGCCATGGGCCGGGCCTGCCCTTCGGATCTGATTAGCTTTCCCTGATTTACATTTATTAAACGTTTTCAGTATTTATACTGGGAGGTTACATTGTGCATTTCTACGGAGAGACGTAGCCGTCTTCAGCTGCACCCGCAGAAGGCTCTTCGGCACTTCCCACGCTCTTCTGGTCCAACGCGTAGGGAGATGCGCCCACGTGGATCGCACTCCACGACACTCCTCGAGGCGACCACCTGGAACAGCTAGAAGGGAGACCGTCGAGGGAGAGAGACCACCCACAGCGTCGACGTTCAGGCCTGTCTTGGCCGACGTTTCCAAGAAGGAGACGTCTCCGGCGTAGCTGCGCAGACTCGAATGGGCCACTTTCCTGTACAGGACGTTTTTGGGCGGCTAAGCTCCTGCCTACCTCTGCTTGACGGCGTCCGCCTTAGTGCCGACGAGCACCAGAAAGGGGTCCAGGCGACACTCCATCCGCACGAACATCTTCCAGAAGGCGATGCTGTGGAAGGACGCCTCGTCTGAAGGGACATTGTTGAGCCTAGCGTACGCTAGAGCGAATTAAACGGAATGTTTCCCTTTTACTGGAACCACTTTCGTTCGAAAGGGTTACGCATCTTCTGCGGCCATTATCTCTCCTACCTACCGGTGACGTCGTGGACCAGAATCGCAGCGTTGGCTTCTCGTACGATGGAGGGGAGGATGCTGTGGAAGCGTTCGTGTCCAGCAGTGTCCCAGATCTCCAGGCGAACCTAGAGCACGAGCACAGTGTCAGGCTAGGAGGGTGGAAGGCCGCACCTTCTTCCCGTCCCTCGTGTCGACCGTCTTCTCGTAAAAGTCGGCTCCTACCGTGAACTTGTAGTCGTGTTCGTACCGGTCGAAGATGAACCGGTTTAGAAGGGCTGTCTTGCCCACTGAGAAAGGGTTACGGTAAAGGAGAAGAGGATGATTACCTACCTCCGGCATCTCCCAGGATCACCACCTTCACCTTGGAAGTTGTGGAGCGGTCTCTCATATATCTGAAAGCAATTGGGGTATATTGGAGAGGGACCGTCCTGAGCTGCCTATCATGCTTGCGGCCACCCTGGAGACCAAAAGTAAAAATTATTACAACAGAGCAGAAAATTTAGCGGTTAGAGCGTCGAGCGAGAGGCGAAGGAGCGCAAATGGGCCCTACAGAAGGAGAAGGACTAGGGTGGCCATTGAACCGCATAATTAAGGTCATAGTTGTTAATTGTTCTTACAAGCTCTGCATCTTCACTTTTAAGGATAGTGACCGTGCTTCGGGACTCCGTGTGTGATTCACGACACAAGTAGGCGGTGGGTCGCCACGTCTGGATGTTTTGTGGGACAATAATCATGAAGCAAAGTTCCCGAAAAGCGATAAACATGAGTTAAGGAGCTTTAGGTGGGCAGTGGACGTGACAGGGACGGAGAGGAACCCCGAAAAAAGAAGGCGAAAAACAATTCGAGAACGCAATCGATCGTGATGCTCGATTCTCGCGATGGGTGGTCAGAGATCGGGAGAGGCTTGCTCACCCTTAAAGAGAGAAACAGCCAGAAGCTTGTTAGAGTTTGGCATTCTCCAAAGGGAACGATGGAATCGAACCTGAATCGAAATTGAAGCGAACTTAGGCATGCTACCGAAATAGAATATTTAAACTACTTTATCCCCTATTGTAAATACAAAACAAAGGTCCGGAAACTGGTCTCTTCCAGAAGAGGATCGCCACACATCAACGGCAAGTGAGTGGCGACATTCCGGTTTTTCTGTGACACATGATCTCTGGGCAATTCCGCCTTTTGCTGATAAGGCGGCGTGCTTTCAACGAAAGGCAAAGCGAAGTCGCCGAAAGGCGTCGAGGCTTGCTTGGAATAAACAGAACAGTGGTAAACACATGTAAAGGAGCAACCAAATAGATCCGGGAGTTCAGGAGAGGCGTCAGCAGCGTGGCGCAGTGGAAGCGTGCTGGGCCCATAACCCAGAGGTCGGTGGATCGAAACCACTCGCTGCTAATCCTTTTCTTTCGCTCTCGCCTCTTGAAGGAAGGTGTCAAAGTTGAGTTTTCCCGTAGATTCGATGTTCTTTCTGATCGACAGATTCCCAAGGGTCTCCAGAGGCTCCAGGAGGTCTCCGTCAATACAGAACAGCAAGTGTCAGCCCCAGAACGTAAAACTAGAAGAGAGAACTCTAAATAAAGCCCCCTATTTTACTCTAAGCGGGCAAGGAGGCGACAAAGAAGACCAAATGCCATCGAAATCTTCACGGAGCAGTGGCGAGAGTCACCAAGATAAGGAGATGGCGACGTGATCCATCGACCGAATACCTTTACTTACGTGGAATTTCGGAATCTACACATGGGCTTATCGTTCTGACAGAGTCGATCGAAGGAGGAAGTGGGGAAGATGGACTTGCGCGTCGATTTTTTCATAAGTTACTCCCTTATGTTACTATTATCCGGGGCAGCGCTCTGTATTAGCTAATTCTTTTATAATCTCTGCCTTCTTCCAGTGCTTCCGATCTCAGCAACCGATGAGGTGGATTCGGATGACAGACACTTCTCTTTGTTCTCATCCGACTAAGGCAATTCCAAGTGACTGTCGCGAGGAAATGGCCAGTCACCCAGACGTGTCGACCCACCGTGAATCACACACGGAATCCCGAAGCACGGTCACTATCCTTAAAAGTGAAGATGTAGAGCTTGTAAGAACAATTAACAACTATGACCTTAATTATGCGGTACAGGGAATGGCCACCCTAGTCCTTCTCCTTCTGTAGGGCCCATTCGCGCTCCTTCGCCTCTCGCTCGACGCTCTGTTTTGCACAACACCGTTCCGGCGCCGTCGTGACTCAGCCGAGGCTCGGCCGATCGCCGCGAGCGAGATGGGCCCACTCATCCCACGATGCTCCCCGACGGATCGTCGCCTCCTCTGAAGCCCAAACGCCTCTACTTGCCCCTCTCGCTCTCCTTGAACGACCTCACGGACCGCCAGAACAGGAACGCCACACGGGACAGTAACGATGTGAGTGGCTCACATTTGAATAGGGTACTGTAATGCTAATGCACCAGTTCCTACCGGCGACGCCCTTCAGTCCTCCGGGCTTCTACGACAGCCTCCATGCCGTCCGCTTCGAGTCAAGACGCCTCGCCAACCGGCGCAGGAGCTCCAGGCAACTAGCGGCGAGCACCCAGGCGAAGACTGAGCCCAAGGGGTAGGCCAGAGCTTTTAACTGCCAGTACTGAGTTCTTCAGCGCGGAGATGCCCACCAATGGGCGTTACAGGAAGTCGAATTTGTTCAAGAAGAGGAACAAGAAGCAGCTCCTCTTAAAGGTGGAGTCGTGCGGACACGCTCCGGACAGGGTATGTCCTTCTAGAAGCTTAATCTCTCGAGTTTCTCGTCCCTTTTCCAGCAGATACCCTTCACGGCGTCCCCGATGCTTCCAACGGCCGAGACCCACTTTTTGAGTCCGAGCTCTCCAAAGAGAACCCGGCTGTTCTCCGGGATGAGGAGGGGGAACGTCTCCCCCTCGCGTTCCATCGTCTCCGCTCGAGAGGTACCTACTCCAAACCCATCCAATGATCTCCTCTTCAGCTGTTCAATTCATCCCCTATGCGCTTCCTAAGGAACGCTCGCACGTTCGTCTCCTCCAAGAAAAAGCCGTCCGCGTCGGCGCACGACCTTCCCAACCTAGATCCAACGACTCGGTGGTACTCGCCTTTCAAGTCGTCGGCCAATTTTTTCAAGAAGACGTTCGGATCAAGCTCATCCATCGTGGCCGCCTCGGCTCCCGCCGCGACAACTCCGGCTCTCGACCAGAAGCGCACAAACCGCTCTTTATCGACACCCAACGCGTGCACGCCCCACGAGAGGAAATTCTCCTTCGTGCTTAACACGCCGCAAGAGTAGATTACTGTAGATAAAAGTCACTTACGGTAGCTTTTCAGGTTATGCGTCTCGACGGAGCGTCTCACGCTCTACGACGAAATTGTCCAGGTTGGTGCTTAGAGCCTATGAGAACATGAGGGGGATCGCGGTGAGACCCATACTTGGGTTTCTTGTATGTAATTATCGCACGTTCATCCTTTGACTTATGGTCTTATATATCTTTTTCATCTTCAGAGCTACCCCACAAAGCTAACGAGCGTCTTGGACCAGAAGACTCCGGAGAAGACCCCTGATGGACTTGACCAGCTAGGTGGATTCCAGAGAAATTCCTCCGAGACGTACCGTCCATTGTCCGACTATCCGCGGAAGTGCTCCACAGTGCTGGAGATAGATCCGTCCGGGCTTATTGTCGATATGCCCCTCTCTCCAGGACACTCCGCGGAGAGTCTTCTTCCACAGAAGGAAAACGCCTCCGAATCTCCGGGCTCCGTCAGGCGATGCTCAGTCTTCCACGAGTCACGAGCATTCTTCGAGGATGACACGTCCAGGTACAGATGCTTTCAAAAGTTTCAAACGCGTCTCTGTCCACGTTCAGGTCGGTCAACGATTCACCATGTCCATCACCTTCTCTCCGAAAGCGCAAAGAAGCATCCGACAGGCAAAACGAGCGTGCCAAATCGGTCGCCGAGCTGACCTCGTTCTTTAGCCGGCTTTGAGGCCCTTAATGTTCCACAATATAATATTCAGTGATGAAATTGTATGTAAATAAAATAATTTCGTTGGGTACTGTAATGATAAACCATGTAGAGCGTTAACTCAAATTGAACTTTCCCTCATCTATCTTGGTTTCTTTCTTTGATTAAGCTTTGAACAATTTGAATTTCATCAAGTTCAGGATGGCTTTGAGGTCGTTTTGTCTTTTTGGAAATACCGAATTACCACCCTGATGGACACCATTGGAGTAGGTCTGTCATCTGCTTCCGAGGACACAAAAAGTGTCGACGCGGGAACGTGTCCTCCGCCATCAAGAGGTAAACAACCCTCTCACCTCACATTACTACACTGTTTGCACTTCCACACGAGAGCTTGCAAACGTCTGAGTCCCTCACGGGAAGGAATGCAAAAGGTCCGGACGAGGGCTGCCGAGGTTCCTATTTCGACGGAACACAAGTGGAACACCTAATAAAACGGCCAGAGATGTGATCCGGTCAAATTTCGCTACAAAACTTGATTTTGGTGACCTATGTTGTTCTTCTAATGAGAGTGAAGTGATTTAACGCGTTTCGACTCCCACATAGCCTTTGTCCGGATTCTGGAATGCCCGGCGCCTCCCCGCGCCCGGCACCAAACTGTTTGTGCTGGAACCTCTCGACCCGACAACCTCGCTTCTCGGGTAGCCGCGACCTGTTTTCGTTGCAGGAGTTGGTCGCCGATCGGACTCCGGACGTGGCACCGGCGAGTCATGTGGATCGACTTTTTGCATTTCTTTGACAACTCTGCTCGGGGATCGCTGAAGAGTTAAACAAAAAACAGTTTGCCCCGTCGCTTTTCCTGTCCCTACGCATTCCTTTCTGTGCGATGCAGAGTACACAGCGGATAGGAACCTTGGGAATGATAAGTAAAGAGTTGAAAAAGACCTATTCTAAAAAACACCACCAACACAACTGTGTGACGGTTCGACATTGTTGGTCGTTGGTCAAATCTAGGAATGACTACTGATTCTGTCGCTTCAAGTTGGTCCATCGGAAGGAATTCGGAAGGAATTAAAACTAAAAAAGCTTTCCAGCCTTTTAACAAGTTCATCTATTTATGTTCTAAATTTACAAGAAGAACCGAAGATAGGGCGATCGGTTCCTCCCGGGGGCGTCCGAGTGAACCGCGCGTTCCTGCAAGTCGGAAGTCAACGATCACGCAGCCTCTCAACTCTGTTTGTCGGTGCCTTACTCACCGTTGTTTGCAACGCCGCATTCCATGCAAAAGCCTCCCACCTTCGCCTCTGTTTGCCCTCCGCCCCAAGGATCGGATATAAGCCTTGCGGACGGCCGGTCCCTCACACCTCTTCGCCATGACTCCCCTTAGGTAGGATTCCAATTCGTGCTTTCTCAAGTTTCTTACGCCTTCCTTTCAGCTCCTTCTGCGTCTTCTTCGCGCTTCTCTCACTCGCCGCCGCCCAATATGCCTCTAACGGACAGGTGGCCTGTAACCCATGCGCTTCCTATCAGCAGCAGTATGACACGTACGGTCAACAGCCGTGGTACCAACCCCAATCCCAGAACTACGGCTACTCTCAACAAAGCCAGCAAGGTGCCTACGGCCAGAGGCTTCGGGACCCACAGACGCCTCCCGCCGGAGAGCCTGGATACCTTCCCGACTACCGCGGAGACCAGTACACGAACCCAAAGAGGATCGAAGAGACGCGCGCCCTCAACAAACCCTTCTTCGACAGCATCGGAGGCGAGCCCGTCTACCCTGGAGGCGTACAGACCAACCAGAACTACCGTAACCCGCAGCAGACAAGATACGGCACCTACACGCCGTCGCAGACGGGTTACGGTCGCCAGAGACGCCACATCGGAGTCTAACGGGTTTTTCTGTAAATAAGAGTTTGTATAAAGGGAATAAATTCGCGAGACGTCTCCTTTAAGTTCTTTCCAGTCGGGCCAAGCTGCAAGTAGGCGACTAGAACAAGTCCCAATGTTTGTCTTCGCAGCCTCCGATGTGACAATGAAATAGGGCGAAGTGTGATTAGTTTTAAGCACATTTATTAGAAGAAAGGGATCGAATGAGCGCTGACATACACAGGAGACGATTTCCAGCGTACCACTTCTCGGTCCATTCCCAATGAAGCCAGCTTGTTCCACGGTTTAGACTGGAAAGTTCTCGCTTACGTTTGCGGAGGGTCGGATTTTGGGGATTGCGGCACTGTTAAGATACGTTTTATGTCAAATAAAAATTTAGGCCGTCAATGTGACAATGGCTGACAAAGCTCAAGCGTCGAATGAGAAATCGGCTCTTTAGGCGTCAAGCTCAACTAGAATGAGGGCTAGCAAAGTTGCTGGTTAAATTTTATAAAAATCCGATGAATTCCTGGAAAGTCATACCCATTTCATCGCCGTTTAGGAAAGCTCGCCATTTCATCGCGTTGCATAACTGCTTTATCTTTACAGTAATAGAAGATTGAGACCATCTATGACGTCGTAACTGTTAGCTTTTATCGAATTTACACTTGGTGTCTGACTCTCTTTACATTTGAGGCACGTCTGTTTTGATCGTATACCGGCTTTATGTCAGACATAGCGGACAAACGCCGGAAAAGCGTCCTCAAACAAACAACAATCGGTTTTCGTGTGCTCAGATGCTGTTTAGGGCGAACGTGCTTCCATAAAAAGACCCTCCGGGATGCCCATCTCTAACCATGAAGCCCTTCTTTATCCTCCTTCTCCCGTTCGCCCTCTCCGAAGTCGTTCGGATCCCTGTGCTTCGCGCGCCAAAGAGGGCGCCTTCTCAGAGAGCAGTGTCCTCTAGGAGGCAACTGATGGATGAGTGAGTGCCATATGTAGGACTACATGAGCCCAGTAAAGGTCCAAGTACTTAATCTATCGAATTGTATATCTCGGAACCTCTCACGCCTCGTTTCTCTTTAGTGAAAGCTCCGCGCCAAAGCGACAGCAAACCGTCGAGGACTATAAGGACTTTGAATACTTGGGAAATATCACCATTGGCACGCCGCCGCAGACCTTCCAGGTGATCCTTGACACGGGAAGCGCCAACATCTGGATTCCCGACGCGAGCTGCAAGACCATACAGTATCCCAGCAGTTGGATTTCCTAGGTTATGTGTCCGTTTAGCCCTGACCAGTGCGTGTCGAAGAGTGTCTTCGAACAGGAAAAGTCGACGACATATGTCCCGCTCGAAGGAAAGACCTTCCAGATCATGTATGGGACCGGCGCGGCAGAGGGCATTCTGGGAAACGACATACTATGCGTAAGACACCTACTATTGACTGGAGTCTATCTTGTTTCCAGTTCGGCGACTCCAAACTGTGCGTCGAGAACCAAACCTTTGGACAGGCGACCGACATTGGCAACTTCTTTGAGGGCAACCCACTAGACGGAATCTTGGGCCTCGGCTTCGCTAGTCTTGCCGTCGAAGGCATTACTCCACCCTTCATTAGGGCCGTTGAGGCAGGACTCGTCGAGCAGCCCATCTTCACTGTCTACTTGGAGCACCACGAGGGAATGGGCTCCGGGCGGGGAGGCTTCTTCACCTATGGGGGCCTCGACAAGGAGCACTGCGGCCCCGTCATCGCCTACGAGCCGCTCTCCTCCGCCTCCTATTGGCAGATCACCCTCAAGGGGTAGGAGTCCTCTTTGCCGTCCCCAGCCATAATCGATCCTTCTTAAGGACCCGCGTAGGCAAGGAGTACAGCAGCTCAAAGCACTTCGAGGCGATCTCTGACACGGGAACCAGCATGATCGGAGGGCCCGGGGAGGAAGTCGACGCTCTGATGAAGGTGAGGATCGACCCGCCTTCAGCGACATACCTATTCAGGCTATGAACATCACTCAATTCAACATCTTCCAAGGACTTTATACGGTAGAATGCGCGCGGGTGAACTCGCTTCCGGACGTTGAGTTCAAAATCGGCCAGCGTTACTACGGAGTCTCCGCGAAGAACTACATCGTGGTGAGTTCGTTTGCACAAATAAGGGCCAATCAATCCTGAATATCTTAATGCGAAAACTCAATACGTGCTCCAAATCAGTGTCGTATAGGGACTGAAATTACCGGTGTTCTTCTACTCCAAATACTTCTGGGAAATTCGCTAAAAATAGCACTAAAATCAGCAATATTGGAATATACTTGGAGCACATCGGCCCTGTAGCACAGCATTCGCCATCTGAACTCTTTGCCCTATAGAAACCCGATCCCAATTCAAAAGTTTGCCACACCCTTAATAACTTCCACTCTCAGCGAGACGGCCCTATCTGCTACGTCCTCTTTTCACCCATCGCCGTGTCCGAGGGACCACAATGGATCCTCGGCGACCCTTTCATCCGGCAGTTCTGCAACGTGCACGACGTCGCCAGGAAGCGACTTGGTTTCGCCGCCAGCAAACAGTCTCCCTAAGAGTCTTTGTCTCGTTCTGCACGAAAAAACTCTGAATAAATAAACGCGTTTGTGTCCTTGTGCCTAGCGACGGACCCTTGGGCAGTCGTGGGGCGACGATGGCCGCGAACGCCGACTCCGAGGATCTCTACTACGAGGAGTACCTCCGTCGAAGGAACGCGGAGCTCGAGGGTCGTAGGGCTACCGGTCACTACCCGAAGGCACCGACGCCGATGCCTCCTGCACCGAGGACAGTGACGCCGAAGCCGAAGCCACGGCGGGACGCCGACTATGGGTGAGGGGAGGGTGTTCCGTGGAGACGTTTTTGTGCAGCTACGTTCCAGAGGGCTACGTCCAGAAGAACTCGCTGATGGGCGAGGACGCCCTCAGCGCGCTCCGGACTATGAAGGCTAATCTAAGGAGGAAGGAGATCGACTCGGCAAGGACCGGTTTCGATGTTAAGGTAGGTACAAGAGACCTTTTGGCCTTTTTCCACTCGGGACCTTCCCTAGAGCACAACCTTGCAGGCGAAGCTGTGTCAATCGGCGTGTGAGGAGCTGGCGAAAGTGGAGGAGAAGCTAGTAGAGCTTCACTCGCTTCGCTCGAAGGCCATCTACAATGGAGATCTAGAGGAGGCGGCACGCATCGCCGCCAAGATGAGCGAGATGAAAAACTCGGCGATGCACGGAAGCTACACAGACCTTCTGATGGATTCGTCTCAATTGGAGGCCTTTGGAGTCGATTCAAAGTGGACACAGGACGCTGATGAGGTGCAGCCCGCGCGAACAGCTGGAGGGAGTCCCAAGGAGGGGGACGTGCCCATGAGAGAAGTCCGCAGCTTTAGCTCCAGGAGACATGAAAGAGACGACTTGGAGGTAGGGTTATTCAAAATCACGCTTGCGTCCTCAAAAAACAGTACCTACTGAACTCTACTTGTAGGTGCGCAAACCTCCCGCGAAGGAGGACAAGAGGCCGGCGTCAAAGATGAAGGAGGAGCGACCACCATCGACGAAACCAGATCGCGCAAAGTCAGTGCAGAGAGCGCCGACTCCAAAGCGAGAGCTCAAGAAGAACCAGCGCCTCAGCGAGTACGGTAAAGAGCAGATAGAGAGACCGAAAGAACGTCCAAAGAACGACCCTTTTGGACTCCCTGTGGACTATGGGTAAGAGCGCCACTACTAACGCTCTTGAAAACGCGTTCAGGGTGTGCCAATTCTGTGGAGAAGAGAGTCCGGAGCTGGGCAGGGAGAACCTCTTGAAGATGCACTACGCTGAGCGCTGTCCAGTCGTCCATAGGTGCACCTTCTGCGACCGAGCCATAGAGGTGAGGTGCCAATCCGTATCGCTCCTAAAGAAGCTTGCTCTGTAGGTCTCTCAACTCACTGACCACCAGCTGAACCGTTGTGACTTTGCGAAAGACGCGCTCGTCCGATGCTCGCTCTGCGGACTGGCCAAGGACCGCAACGACGACGACCACCCGCTCTGCAGAAGTAGGTCCAAACTTACAAGTGCTAGGACAGAAAGAACTGGGAACTTTCTCCCAAGAATGTCTTTTAACTAATTAGGGTAATACCTCCTACAACGGCTCCATTCAGAGCAACTCCCTCCTGGCGACGCAAAATGGTGTCCGCTGTGCTCCGTGGCGGTGACCGATTGGCTAAAACATCTAAAGAAGGACTGCTACAACAATCCTAGGAAGGGGCTGACCGGAGTGCCTCAACCACCAGCGTAAGTCTTTTCTATTTCCTCGATCTATTTGGCGCAAATCGACTTTTTTCAGAAGTGCCAATGCTCCGAATTTCATGCACTCTGTGGACAAGGTTCGTTCGTGGCAAATTGGAGCCCGAAACTCTCCCTCTCCCTTTCCAGCTCTCAGAGAACGTCGCCAAATTCGCCATCGTTAACGGCGCCTCCAAGAAGCCGAGCAGGAACTCCTCGAACGCCTCCTTTAGAGGCGGCTCTCCCGCCGTGGACGCAGGCCATCGCTCTGCGGCCCCTCGCTCGCGCTCTTCGGCCACTCCTCCTCCGCGCTCAAAAACTCCAATGTCCCCGAAGTCTCCGATATCGCCAGTTCCAAGAGCAGATAGTGTTCCAAAAAGAGCTGAAACTCCAAAACCTAAGACCCCGAAGCCTCCGACGCCAAAGCCTCCGACACCGAAGCCGCGTCCGAACCAACTGACAGCCAATCAGATTCGGGAGGCGTACAAGAAGGTGGTCGAACAGAAGGAGAAGGAACGGAAAGAGAACGGCGAAGCTTCCGGTACAAAAGCTTAAAAGGGAGACATTAGAAACGTCACTGACGAGACGCCAACCCAGACACCCTCTGTCTGTCGTGAAAATGAGACGCCAACCCGTCTGCCGTCAAATTTAATAAATTTAATTAAAGATGGATTCACAACAAACCACAAGCACGATTCTCTGGAATGTTCAACCACTTAAGAGTTTTATATACACTTCATTAAATGTCTCAAGGGCCGAAATACATTATGTATGTTAAAATAATTATAGGGATAAATCTTTAGGAAGCATAACTAAAAACGGCTTCATTAGAATACAGCATTAGTGGTACAAGAGTTAGCACCCGCCCAGATGGATAGAAAAGGGGACAAGAAGTTTTCACTAGATCTCAGAGAATCGACGACGATATACAAACAACGAAATGGACGCGATGAGAAGAGGGCGATTTTAGGGGCAAGCTTACGTCCACGAGCAGCACCTGTTCATCTTCCGCGCCTGCGTGTAGAACATTTTGCTCTGGTCCGAGAGCCCCTCACTGGCTGTCACCAAGTCGTCCAGCCTCTCTCCGCGCTCCAGGACGGATTGAATGGTATTGTGGAGGACAATCTTCGTCTCTTCTACTTCTTCCTACAAAAACTGGTTTAGGAGAAGGGCGTGACTCCAAGAGAACTCACCTGGACTCGGGTCATCGCGTCAGCTTCACGGGGGTTCTGCCATTTCGCGAGCAGCTCCGGGAGCGCGGCATACGCACAGTCCTTCTCGTGCTTGATCTGCGCCTGAAGGACCAAAATGAGAACTTAAATATAGGACATGACACAAACCCATTGAACTGAATGCACCTTCTGCGAGAAGTCTTCGAGAACCTTCGTCAGCATGGTGAAGGCGACGCGCTTCTGATATTCAGCGTCGCTGACACATACGGCGGAGAGGCCATCCTGGCGGATGTATGTGTGGCAGAAATATTCGTTCTCCTGCATGGACGACCGGCTAGGGACAGCGTTCCTCTCGACCAGCAGCTTTCCCGTGAATTCCATGAATTCCTGAAGAAATTTTAATTGAATTTTACAATTTTGGTCATTTTCTTTTTCGATTTTTTCTCAACTTTACAATTAGAAAACTCAGAATAATCATAACGAAGAAAAACAGATACGTTAAATGTCGCCTAGAAGACTCTTAAATCACCGAAAAGCTCAACCCACCTTAACGGAGTTCCTTTGGAAGAAGCTGAAGGACGACAGGTCAAAGGCGGACTTCATCAGTTTCACCTTCTTCTCCACTCCAGTGTCCTTGTGAAAGACCATAACTCCGTAAAGCTTCATGGTAGACGCACCAGCTACTTCAATTAGTCTGAAACCAAAGCAAAATTAAAGTTATCTCCAGAGAGAACACGCTAGAAATCAATAGATAATACAAGGCAAAACAACCGACAGAATTATACAAGCAGAATACTGTCAAATAATTTAATAAATAAATTAGATAAAATTTAAGGCACATCTGCGACTGTACTCCGGAACGCACGCAAGACAAAGGACGGCATCCGAACGTGAATAAAGGAATCGATAAGAAGGGGAACCTGCGATGGTATCGCACTGACAACGACGCACGCGCATTGTTGTGAACGTGAAGTGACCAATAGAACCGGAATGAGGTTATTTGCAGAACCGGTCTCGTCGTCACATTACAGGGCTCAACTTCTTCCAATGTTTCAGATCATAATAGGCTTAAGGGCATCGTTCCACTCGCTAGCGAAATTCGCCTCAGAAAACTTCTTAGCGTGTGCTCTTGCCCGTGTTCTGTAGGACGCGCGCTCCGAGGGAGTGAGTTTTAAGATCTCCACAACTTTGTCGGCGTATTCTAAATGTGTGTACATTGTAAGGGCCGAGAGAAGACTTCGACATACCTTCCGGTGTAGATGCCAAGAACCCGTACTTCTCCTGAACTATGTCCAACTTAGGTCCTCCAGAGTTATGAGCAACCATGATGTTTCCACTCGCGAGTCCGTCGACCACTGCGATTCCAAAGTGTTCGTTCCACATAGAATGGAAACCGATGAGTGACTTCTGCAGAACAAATAATGAAAGGGCGAAGAAAAGGGACGAATAACCTTTAAATGCTGGCAAAGGGCATCGAAGGGAGCGTTCAAGTGCCACTGAATGTCTTCGCCTTCGACTAAGCCCAATTGAGCAGAGTACTCCTTGAGTTCCTTCACTCGATTCTCGTCGTCTTCATTTCTGCATCCGCCAACGATCACCAGCGTCACCTAAATAAGACGATTTCATTCGATCAGTTAGGATCAACTACCGTAATCCGTTTGTCCTCTGGCGCCTCCAACATTCGTTCCTTGATTACAGCGAGTGCATCCAGCTGAAGTCGGTAGTTCTTCTCCGGACGAATTTGACCGACAGCAAGAATCTGACAACTCCTATCCCGCTCAAGTAGCTGTTCCGGAAGAGTTCTTCTCTGGTCTTCGGAAGCACCAGCAAGTTCCAGGAACTGTTCGACATTGCAGGGGGGAAAAACAACCCGTGGTTGTGAGTAAACCCACAACTGCTTGATATGGCCCATGGTCCAGCTGAAAACAAGGAGATAGTTCGTTATCTCTGCGAAGTGGACCCACCTTCCGTTCACCATAACAACAGAGCTTGCCCAACCACAACATCCGTAAATCCGAGCGAATATCTTGTAGTAGGTTTTCTTAAGCGATGAGAGTGTGGAAGAGCTGGCAATCCATCTGGCGTTGTTGTGCGCAGCTTCGCCAGAATCCACGACTCCAATCATGTCTGAAAGGGCTTCAATTTTGTTTGCCGTCGTCCATGAGGTAGTCATTACCGCAGCTAATAGTTGGGTAGTGGGCGTAGCAGGCAACTTTCGATCCGGCCAGAGAGAACAGAGGTAACGTGAAGGCGTAACCCATAGAGTCAATGAAGACTCCGGGACACAATTTCAGGACTGCCTCCAGGCCCAGAACAAAACCACCGAGAGCCTGGCAGACCATTGTGAAGACGGGGTAATATTTCGCGTCGACGAGGAAGCGGCTACGGAGATACACGAATTCCACGCGTTCGGCGTCAAGATTGAAGCATCGTCGAGCTTTGGCGAGAATCTGCTCCGGGCGGGCATCACGATCTCCGGTGTATACGACGAAGCGAAGATCTTTGTTTTTGGATCCATACCTAAAATTACGGACTATTACGCTAAGAGCAGTGGTTCAGGTACTAATAGCTCCATTGAAGCTTCATAAGTAGACAAGGGCCAGCGCTTACAGTAGGTATACGGTATGCGTGTCACAAAGGTCGGCTTAATTAAGGTTTATTGGAAACAGGCGTGGGCAAATTGCCAATCTGGAAGGTTTCACAGTCAGTTTTTGATTTTTGGGAATGCAGCATGATTCAAGTGCGGATAGCTCCACCGAGGACCCATAGACGGAAGGGATGAAAAAAGCAGCGAATTTTTTGCGTACGTATGCATATCTATGAAATAAACAAACCAATTAAAGGCATAACATTAAATCCCCCGAGAATTGACGAATCTTTTCGTTTGGGGAAACTAATTCGGTTTTCAAAGCTCTCCCAAAGCCATTAGAAGTGACATGACATCACCGAACCTTGCATAAGACTGTAAAACTCGCAAAGTACCTAAAAAGTGGCCGTCATGGATTGAAAAACATGGATTAGGAAAAGGGCCACTTGGATATAGCAATCTACACTGCATACAACGATTAAAAGCGAAGCCAATTTGCCCAATCAAATATCACTGAAAACGCGGACAAACCTAATATGCCATGAAAATGGACAACAGCGCAGCCTTTCGCAACAAAGAGCACTTGGGGACATATGAAGCTATATTGCGAATTATTCTGGACGTTCATGGCCTCTCGGAAGCGTTCACTCTTCTCTTCCCTCTTGAAAGACGAGCAGCAGCCATACACAATGACCGCTCAATCAACGCATTTAGTAGGACTAACCCTGCGGTATGACGTCAGCGCGCCAACTACTCACACGCTCGGCAAATGGCAGGGGCCTTACTCAAAGCTGTCCATTTCGAGCCATGAAAAAAACACTTACCACCTCCCCCTCAGGAAAAGAAAACATCTGGATGTGCCCTTCGTCAATACAACAAAAATAAAGAGCCGCTGACGTATATACGCCTTGGCAAATACATAACAAACTCTTCCAAATCCGGTTAATTAAGAAAGTCCCATGTTCAATAAAAATAAGGAGGACTCACTCTTCGATCATGGCGTTTATAGCGCACCACAGAACTCGTTCGCCGCCTCCTCCAGCATTACAATAAGGATGGAAGAACGCTACCACATTAGGCTCCCTAAACAATAACATTCAAAGCGATATCCGAAGAAAGAAAGTTACCTTCGAGATCTGACGTAGAGAATAAACAACAAGCACACACCCAACGCAGCGAAAGCTAATGTGACGAGCATCGAATATTCATAGAATCCACGAACCTGCAATAATCTATGGCCGCCTGCGGGTCACGGTTAGAACGAGAAGTACTCAGCTGCCGGGGATACAGCATACGAAGACCACGCACCTCAGCAACACATATCTTTATGCTTCTCAACTATCTATTTGTGACGACGAGAACAAAACAAAGCTGTTAGCGGTCATCAAAATGCTGTTCGGCGACGGAGTCTTCGAGAAGAATCTTGGGCCGCTCTCGCACGAATCTGCCGTGGTCGTCCACACGGGGACTCTTGATGCCGTGTCGCACGTGGTACGGTCCGTACGGGTCATCTGCGTAGTACCGTGGCCGGAGCCAGAAGGGCGTCATCATCTTGTCCAGCATCTGGCACTCCTCCTTCGTGCAAGTCTCATAGAAGAGCGAAGATTTGAGGTAAGTTTCGTCCTTAATGTAGCGCAGCTTCGTTCTTCCCGGGCGGGCTTTGATCCACATTCCTGGAAAGTCACATTAGCGAACATAACATTCTCACTAGCCTACCGTTGTTAAGACGCTTGAATCGGTCGAGGACATCTTGAGAAGGGCGCTTTCGGCCAACGTTGATGTCGAATCGGATGTGCCGCTCGTAGTGGGGAATCCTCGCGATGCCTCGGACGCTGTTGACGCTGGAGGAGGCCGCCGTGGAGAGGAGGCCGCTCCCCGCGGATACCAACGAGCGAATCTGATTCATGCGACTTCCTGGAATGGCCCGAAGTCAAGTGGGACACGTCAACAGCGGAATCGTCCAGAATCCCAGGAGAGTGAGTCGCCATTGTGGGTGGTCGAATCATCATGAAAAGTGGTCCCGCCACGAACACGACGCTGGGCAAGAGACGCGTCTCCGGAAGGAGACAGTTTGGAATTTCGATGAGCAAGGATACATTTGACGGAAAAGTCGCGATAACACGATGAGGCAGACCCCGTCGCCTTTCATCTCCACTTTGGACAGAGAGGTCCAGAAAAGGACAGTGGTCGTGCTGGGACCACTTGGAATTTACATGCGTGGCAACTAGACTTTTATGCCTCTTCCTTCGAAAGGCCAACCGCCAGCGTTTGTTTTCGCTCTCTGGCGGGTTGCGACATGGAATGAGAATGAATGGGAATTAGTGACATTTTATACGGCGACTACGGACGAAATTGCATTACATTATAGTGCGCGTCAGGGTCAGCAAAATGCATATAATAGGGTTATTTACGTAAGGCTGTCTTAACAAAAGGGGCAAAGATTAAATGAACTAAATACGTGTTCTGGACAGAAGTAGATTTCTTAATTAACCTACACTTTCCATATAGGCGAGCTAGAAGTTCATCTACTCTCAGAAATATCCGTGCTCCTACAGCTCTGCAGATCTGCAAACTTGAAAGCTTCTGGTTTACTTCGGTTAGCAAAAACCGAAAATTATTTTAGAGAGTGCACACGAACCCCAGCAGGTTTCGGCTTCGACCTTAGAGGCACCATTCTAAAGTGGGAGTCTCATAAGGCATTATTCATTAGTTACGGCGCGACAAGCTCCAGTCGAGTGAACCGGCGTGCTGACGATATGGCGGATAATCGCTTCACAAAGCACTGGTCAAGAAGGCACAAGTGGTAGAGGACGCGACCATCGTGGTTGAAAAGTTGACGGTTCAAAGCCGTCCACAGAAGTCTCTGTTTCTGTTAGGTGAAGGGTGATACTTTCGTCGGATAAGCGTTTTGTAAAGCTTTACCAACAAACCAGCGTAGTCGAGTTCAAGAGGAGCCGCTCACTGTGTCAGAGGTTGCGAATTCGAAATGATCGTGCATGTTCTAGAGCTCGTTGGTGAAGCTAGCTGGAACACAGTTCGCTGGTTGAATAGTCTTGGTGACCTGTTCGCTTCAACTGTGACAACACTGTCGTTCAATCAGTTTTGCTTATCGTATTTGCTGAACGAGGCATCTTGATTACATGCTTGATTTTGCTTTTTCCTTTCAGCATGTTCCTTTTCCTTTCCATTGGCGAGCTCGTCTCCGCTTTTGAGCCGAACGTCGATGCTACCTTCATGGGCAACAAATCTACCTCCTGCTCATATTCGCTTTCGAATGCTCCTGCAGAAGTATCTTTGACTTGAGGGTGTTGTTAAAGGACAGTAATCTTTGTGTGTGATCGGAACTTTAAGGGGATCCGGAAGAATACGTGTTGGAAGAACTGCACTCCAAAAAATCTGGGCTTAAAGCCAAAATCGTTCATGGAATCGGCAGAGTTGTTTACCGGCAGAGTTGTTTTTTCAACGAAGTCACTTCAACAAACAGATGGCAAATTGTATTTACATAACAACTGCATTTGCAATCGTCTTTCCGTATTTCCGCGCTAACGGGCCGTCCTACACCGCTTCCTTTGCCATCCGTAAACACTATGCGTCGTTAGCCACGTATCTCACACTCCTCGGCTTCCCAGAATCAGAGTCACCCGATACGTCGTTCCCATAAGAGCATATTGCAACCACTCATTAATAATCAATCGCATTCCGCAGGACGTCCCAACGTTTGGCTCGAATTCCCCACGGCGCCTTTCTTCTAGAGTTACCCCTTATGGAGCCACCTCGCCGCAGGGGAAGTTGTTGTGCTTGTTCGGTCCTCGAAAGCCCATTAGTCGTCCTCTCCCTTCCCGTATCGGCCAAGCTCGTCCAACGGCCGTTATATTCTATTTCCGACGCGTTCTTGTCGCGGCGTTTCCGAGTGCGCCCTCCTCCTCGCGTTATCGCCATGTTAATCGCAAAGGCCACGACGACCCGTGGCTCCCCAGAGAGCCATCGGAAACTTTGTGCGCGCTATCACGTCGCCATAATAAAGCATCCCGCCTTCACCTTCTGCCTCGCGTCGATTGCCTCAATATGGCCGCGCCTCTCGCGCGCAATTTGTTGCTTCCGCCACCCGTCTCGGCTTATTAGCTCCGTTTGCGCCTCTTTGCATGTCCTCGGGCGTTTCTGCACTCCGCGCGGTAATCCCATGCTCGCAGCGTTGTTAATCGAATTAGCGTTCCGCCGTGTTGACATGGGCCACAGGAGAAGCGCGACTTCCGAGCACTTGAGGGGCCAGCTTCGCCGGGACTTTGGTGTATCCGAGAGGGGTTGATATCAAAATTCCAAGGACCAATTAATTCTCCTTTGAGTCTATTTGGCAGAAGGTTGGAAAAATGTAAAATTGAGCGAAGGAAACTTAAGATCTGTTTTCTAGATGGTTCATTTGCTTTTTATATGGTTCAACTTTGCTCGGTTTTCCTCTTATTGCCTCTTTCCTTGGCAGATCAGTCTCGGGCGAGAGGCCCTTGCTGAAAAGAAAAGTGCAAATGTGCATAGGGTGGCTAACATGGGTCTTAAAGTGATTTTATTGTAGGTACAGTTTATACTACTGGAAGCAAAGTTCTTTCGCGCGGCCGGGGGCGAACTTTGCGGCTCACGTTCGAAGTGTGACAGCGGAAGCACGCCTTTTTGGGATTCTTCTGTATTGTGTGGAGCTTTGCTTTTGTTTTTATTGACATTGATGTGCTTGCGTCCTTTTGTGCTGAAGGTTTGGTATTTCTATAGGCTTCTGTTCCATTCTTCCCAGCACGCGATCCATGCCTCCCGTAAGTTCCCGCAATGGCGCGTCTAGGTCACCGGCCGTAGCCGTCGATGAGTTATCGTTGTTTTTGCGCGAGAGGGGCGGCGTCGTCCAACGAGGAGCGTCGCCATTCAGGTTGCGCGTGGCGGCGACTTATGCATCCGGCGACCGTTTGCAATCGATGATCGTGGATATCGGCGATCCTCCGTGGGCGATCGCCCCCTCCTCCCTCGGCCGTGATTTATTGCCCGCCCGAAGCTATCGCCTAATCGAGGTGATCTTCGGCGTGTTTACGCTTGCTTCCATCTGGCGCCGGCGTTGATCGCCCGACGTCATCGATGGTCGCGATTAGAGCCGCTTGTGTGCACGTCGTCGTGTCCACAGTTCTGAGTGAACGCTCTGGTGCGCCCGTTCTTCGGATGTAATTGGCGGCGCATTGTTGCCGCGCCTGCGCGAGCGCCTTTGTACCCGGCGCCTTTCATAGGTACGCGCGCCTTCTCGGGACTCGTTAGGTTGTGGGCGCGAGAAGTCATAACTTGTTAGTTTGAAGCAGTTGGAGGGGGGCAGTTTGTCCATTTTTTATTTAAACGGTTTCATCAGAGGCGTTCCTGCTATGTTGTAAAAGAAGGAATCGAAAAATTCGGCGGAAAAAGTAGTCATAAAGTTTAGTGCTGGTACTTCCGACTAAATACCGCGTCGTCCCGGATCTTGTTGGCTAATGTACGTATGTCGCCCCTGGGAATTAGTCACCTCTGCAAACATGGTTTCGCGCGCGATGTGGCTAAGCATCTTCGGTTCAAGGTCTCCTCGTCCCTTTCGCTGTTTTCAACCCCGACGACATCTCGTCCGATTCGATTTCGATTGGGTGTGAAGGGGCGTTGATTACGCTGCGTGTGCGAAGTTTCCACCGTTCTATTCATTGCGAGGTTTTACAGAGTACTTCCCTGTGAAGCCGATTAGCGGGATAAGAGAAAAACGAGTCCGGGTGGAGTGAGCTCTGATTCACAGTCCGCGACTCGCTATTTCGCGTACTTTACGGGAGCTACTTAACTTCCATTTTGTCTTCTTGCTGGAGGTGACTCATGCCTCTGTTTTTTTCATTTTTGGAGGATTCTACCGGTTCTTTTGTTTTCTGGCTACGTGTTTTGTGGCTATTTATCAGGTAAAATGGGCTCGCTCGCTATTTTTGTTGATACGCACCACGAGAACCTTATTCCCTTCTCGGAGGGCTCTACCGGTTCCTTGTTACCCATCCTTCTTATTATCGTGGTCTTATGTGTTCTCTTTGCGACAAAGTGAGCTTCTAACGCGTTATTTCATGCTATTTTTGTTTACTTATTTTCATCTGCGAAGGTTCCTCGTTTCTCAGTTTTCTTTATCGCGATCTTATCTGCTCTCTCTTGTGGCTATTTATCAGGTAACTCGACCTTATAATTTACAGCTCTGGTTATTTTTGGACCCAAGAACCATTGCTCGTTATTCTGCACAGGCCAATCGGCTTTGCCCTACAGAGCTCGTGATTCGAAAACATCATTGTGCGACGTGCCCATTTTTGTTTATACTAGGTTTTTCCCATTCTTCGTGACTCAGCAGGTCGTCCCACAGCTTCCCTTTCTGATGATAACAAATCTGACGGTCTTTCGAAACACCAGTCCATGTGCGCCGCTGGCAACGCGATCACCTTCTCCTTCAACGTGCTTTTCTGGATTATGTCCGCGGATCAATAAATTAACCACCGATTATTATTCTGTACTTTTCAGGTTCTCAAACCATGGTTTACGGTTGCGGTAACCAAGTCATCAAGTTCTTGGTCTTCTCGACCAACTTCCTCATCTTCGCCTTCGGAGCGCTCATCTTCGGCTTCTCTCTCTGGGCCAATCTCGACCATGACTTTGCCAAACACCTTCAAGAATTTGTTAACCAAACCGGAATGGATCCCTCTCACCTCGATGATTTGTCAAAGGTAAGTGCCATTGCGCCCAACAGGTGAATTGCAGTTTATTAAATCTTCTTATAGTACCAAGCGTCACTTTGGGTGCTCGTCGCTGTCGGATTCCTCCTTCTTATCGTTGGCTTCCTTGGATGCTGCGGAGCTGCATGCGAAAGTGCTTTGATGCTTACTCTGGTGAGTTACTTTGCAAATATTTTTCCCTGGAACTTGTTTGTCTAGTCCTAAAGCCACGTTCTATTTGCTCTAAGCTATTCACAAGTAGATTCCAATCACTAGCAGATTCCAAGTACGGTAGAATCGATTCTTTCTACGTGTACAGTACACAAATGACCAGTCCCAAAACTAACCTTTTTCCCTTTCAGTTCTTCGTTGTCATCCTCATCCTGTCCGTCATCGAACTGGGCGCCGTCATCTTCGCGCTTGTCAACAAAACGGCTCTCATGGAATCTCTCCAGCAGCTTCTGCAAAAGAGCTCTGGCACCGCCGATCTCCGCAAGAACCTGCTGCCCATTGAGAAGCTCTTCGAGTGCTGTGGCGCCACCCGCGAGACCCAATTTCTCTACGAACAGGACGGACTCTGCCAGGGAGCCCTCAGCGGAGCTTACGACTGCTTCACCGTCATATCCGAGCATCTCGAACGCACCGGCGAAGTCGTCATCGTGATCGCCTTCGTGCTCCTCGCGATCGAGTTCTTCTCCATGGTCTTCTCCTGCATCCTGATGCGAGCGTTCGGAGAGCGCAGTCCGGCCTACTACGCCTAAGCCCGAGTCCATATTGCATTTTGTAAATATTGATACGTGTGTAGTCCGATCTGTTGCCCCTCAAGACCATTTTCACTATTTTGCCAACTCGTGTACGTACTTCATTCAGTCATTTATGAAACAATGAATTTCCATTCAGGTGAACCGAACGGGGAACAGGGAAGCTTTTTACAGACAAAGGAGATCAGGGGAACGTCGGAGGGACTGCCTAGCAGTCGACGTCTTCTTCGGGGAGCGCGATCCGTCCGTTGTTTCCAGACGAGACGTTGAACAGAGACGAGTCGTTCAAGGGCGCCGTAGACGATAGACTCATGGACTGTCTCAGACGGCGTCTGCTCAGAGGTTTCGGTGGGGAAAAGACGGCCTCGACGTTTTCGGACCTGCAAAGGAATGTTTCTCAGCTACTAGAGGAGCGCAATCAGAGTTGCAGCTTGTGATTCTTCTTTTGTCTGTTACTAAGGGTAAGCGTGAGTCTAGTTAAACGACCAAGGTCGTGGGTTTTGCGCCATTATATGAAATGAAAACTAAATATCAAATCGTCTCTTCGTATATTTTGTTTTGTTTGAACTATCAGTTTCAAAAAATATCTTTTCCGTTTCACGGAAATGGTATGAAGGATCCATACAATTCCCAGGATTCAAAAACATATTCGGAACCAAAGCGTAACCGCCGACATTCACAGAAAAACACTCACATGGTGACGCGGGCCCTCGGGCCCAGTCTTCGGAGACCCATGCACTGACCCTCGGCAGGGCGCCGTTCGCCCTCGGCCACCTTCATGAAGTTGTCGACCTGCAAGGGACGGACTTAGGACGGAAAGCTAAGAAGGGTGCGCGAGGCGGATGCGAGTGAGTGGCGGCACGGCCATAGCGGGGAGTTATGGAGCGAAAGAGAGAAAACGGGTACGGTAGGAAGAGAGTTAAAATTCACTACGGCACAAAGCCTTACATATCCGCGGCCTCTTCGCCTCCTCAAAGAAAATGCGACTTGAGCCTAAAACAGATGAGCTGATGAGGACGAGAGGGGCGAGGACAGAGAAGCGCCAAGCAGCGCGCGGCAGCGGTTACGGTAGCGGGGGCGACTCACAATGATGGTGATGGGGAGGGCGAGCACGAGGACTCCGCAGGCGATGGCGCCGGTAGCGACGAGTTTCCCCGCTGAAAAGAAGTGGTTAGAGGATTAGAGAAGCCAAGACACTTACGGACGGTGACGGGCGTGAGGTCTCCATATCCTGAAACGAAGCGACAGGTCAATGGATTTCAGGGGACAGCAGAAGAGCGATCATCTGAGCCTTCTATGCCTGAGAACCTACCGACAGTGGTCATGGTGACGATACACCACCAGCAGGCGGCGGGGATCGAGTGGAAATGGGAGCCGGGTTCATCCTTCTCGAGGAAGTAGACGAGTGTCGAGAAGAAGATGACGCCGGTAAGCACGACCATCGCCATCATGCCCAGCTGCCGGAAACTCGCCTGCAGCGTCTTCCCGAACATCTGGAGTCCGCTACTGTAGCGACCCAGTTTCAGTACTCGTATGACGCGCAGCACTCGCAGGATCCGGATGACCAAAAAGGCGCCCTGAAAGAGGTGAGTAGGACTGTTTTTAAGTTTGAAAGTTGGGTTTCCCTACCTTGAGCTCTCTCAGCTGCTCTGTGTTGATCCCCACGATCATGAGGCCCATCTCCATGAGGAAAGGGATGATGGCGAGCAGGTCGATGATGTTGAGCAGCTGGAGGAAGGTGCGTTTCCGATCGGCGGAGACGATCATCTTGGAGAAGTACTCCAGCGAGAACCACACGATGCAGACCTGCTCGATGTGGAGCAGCGTCGGGTGCGGCTCCATCTCGACCACTTGCATCGACGCGTTGTCTGCAAGGAGCTCTGAGGGTGGAAGACGACTAGGAGGCCTACCTGACTCGTTCTTCTTGTACACGGGCACCTGGAAGTCGGCGATGGAGCCGAGCACGAGACCCGAGATGGATATGAGGACGAAGAGGATGGAGAGGGAGGCGAATATCTGCGAATAGAGCGAGCTGGAAGAGTTTGGTGTTGAAGGGTCAGAGAAAAGGAAAACCCACCTAGTTGGTTCCTCAATGAGCGTCCACACTTTCCTCCGGAACTCGCCGAACTTGAGGTGCTTGAATGGGTTGGGTGGATCAGCCTGGACCTCGTCCTCTTCCTTGATACTGTCCTCGTCGTCCTCCTCCTCAGCACAGCAGCACGGCGCCAGGTGGTCGAGTGGGGCGATTCCCCAGTATTCAAGTTCGTCAAGGAGGTCTTGTGGACACACGTGGTTCGGTTGGTGGATGCAGCCTAAAAGAAAATCGTTAGATTTCACGAAAAACAGATATATCCTCAAGTAGGGTACCTGTCAAGTAGAACTGATAGACGATGTGGAAGAGGACGGGCGACCGTTCAAAGTAGTACTCGTCGGAGGACTGGAAGTACCCGTCGACCAGGGTCATCCGCTGTGGATGGCACACGTTCAGAAGCCAGCTGAGGCGCCCTGAAGGGGCACAGTGGCTGACGGACGGACTTCGCACTAACCTGTCTTTCTTCTCAAGACCGTCTCCTTCCGAACGGTGAAGTGGGACCCGCCAACGTTGAGACGCAGAAAGTCGTCAGATCGGGGACTTGCGTGTGATTTTGCCTACAGAGTACGGTATGAGATCGAGTACAGTCGCTATCTGGTATTTTCCGACTTTTTAGCCACAGAGGGCAACCAGTGGTTCGTTCAAACTCCAAAATCATGCATTGCGGAAGTCCGTGAAAGCCTATTTCTAGCAATACAGCAAGGTTGTATTTAACCACCGTTGCAAGGGTCTCCTAAGCACCTTTCCTTCGCGTGCTGCTACCAATTTGCGTCAGGTGCCTACTTTGTATCCTAACAAACAAGAACCTGCTGAATGACACGCTACTAAGCAGCCACTGAGCCAAGATCACAAATCTGCTTAATAAGAGGGGCTGGAAACTCATTTGGCATGAAACAAGATTATCTCCCGGAAATTGAGGCTTGATTGCGTTTGCACCTGCTGGAACCGAGGAAAACATCGCCGACCTTGGGTCGATCTCTCTCCAGAAGCTAATCGGACACAGAATCCAGTGTAGAAGGATAAAATGCGAGAGGTACGTATTCAAACATCATGTGTACAAATAGGCAACCATAAGACTACAACGTAGCTTTCCTTTCAAAACAATTCCAATTTTAGCACAATGAACACTGCTTCTGCCACGCTTGACGGCTTATGTTCTGCTCGTTGGTCACAAGACGTCATGAACCTGTCCGATTCTGTGTTAGCAGCTCTACTGTAATTCATAGCGACACGCAAGTTCTGGGAAGGCACAGTGCCTACAATTTTTCAAAGAGGATCCAAGAACAGACAAACTTGGGGTGCTTTTTGCCGTGCTAAACAAGAAAACGTCACCTTCTTAGTAGCATCTTTGATTAGAGGACCATGCTGGAAAAGTGATGTCACACTGTGGCTCAAATAGAGGTTGTTTTAATGAAAGGCTTAAGGGATTGCGTCATGGAACTCCGCAATCTGCGTCTCCAGTGTTCGTCCAATCTTCTTTCCGAAAAAGTGTCTTTTTCCTCCTACTCCCCCGATCGGTCCCTTTCCCGGAGCCCCTTGCCGTTCGACGCGCTCGACGTGACTTCCTCGTGGAACTCGGTCAGGTAAACAGGCAGTAAACAAGGCCGTGTGCAAAAGTTAATTAACTCTCGTGAACAAAGGAGCATAAGACAAATATCTCCTGTTTACAGCTCAACAACCCCGATCTACGTCCTGCGGTGGCCACAGTCATCCTTTTCTTCCACGCAAAGCCACTTAACACTCCATTCGTCTTGTCAGTGCAAAGGGACCGGAATAGACGTTCGGAGAGACGGAAGACCCTCTAGACGAGACATTTAATCCCTCATTCCGTCTTGCCTTATTGTCTCTGTGTGTGGCACAAGGTCCCAGGATGCCTTCTCCGGCATCAGAGGTCCCGGAGGATCGAGTTTCGGGTTGACTTCGGATTCGGGTAAAAAGGAATGACCTTATGAATCTGACATGGGGTATAGGAAATCACAGCTTCTTAGCCATGATTTCGGCTTCAAGAGAAGTTTTAAGAAATCGATATGTTGTAAACCCAGTGCGGGAAGACGTGATCCGAAACCCTTCAAGGAAGGATTAATGTTGAGATATCGGCAATATTAGGATTTGTTTCACGTTATCTCTTATATTTCGATTCTATTCCTAATAACTGACATCAGTGAGAATATATCTTCCCTGGGATATCCGAAACGGCCAATTGGAGTCGACCCTTTGTTGTGTACTTAATATTCTTTATTTTTTGGATGTTTATAGCTCACCTTCGAGGAGAAGACCATCTCGTCGGCCGTAGAGATGGTGGACTCGGACAGAACGCGTTCCTCCATCTGCAGCTCGTCCAATCCGCGCGGGAGACTACCTTTCCTAGTCGCCTGCTCCTTCCTGAAACAGGACCTTGGCACATTGTCCGCGGATCATCTTTGCTCCTAAGGGTCAGCGGGCAGGTCTCGCGCTGCACCTACATTTTGAGCAAAGAGCCTATCCGCTGGGTACGGTAGCTCTCCGGGGGTCTCGACGCGTGCCGATTGATGCGGCTGATGCCGTGCGACGTCGCCATGATCGTTCCCTGCAGAATCGCCGTGTTCATGGCCGAAGAACGGGGCCCAAGAATCGATCTGCCGACGGCGATCGGGTCTCACCGCGCAGCGCGAGGTGCGCAGGCGAGCGCGTGGTGGGAGGCGCTTTGCGGTAAAATAATTATAATCAGCGCAGCGCCGGGTGGAGCAAATGCCGCCTAATGAGGAGCGGCGCGAGGGGCGGAGGACAGGTGCGCTCGGAGCGCAATTTGCATTTCTGAGTTCTCACGCGATCCGAGTAGAGCCTTAGGGCGTGAGGAGATCGCGTTAGGACGCGGGAAGGACGCCAAAAAAGGATCAACTAGGAGTGAGACGAGTTGAGATCCTGGGACGGAGGGTGTCAAACCTCACACGCGACCTTTCTCGGTTTAAGGGCACATGTTGGAGTGCATTTGAGAAGGTTGAAGTCAATGACTGTTGAGGTCAATTGAAGGCAATGACCGCATACTACCATGATTAAACACCCTAACCCTAAAAACGGGTTAGCTCCAAAGTCCTTTTACAAAGTTCCAAGGAATATTTGATAATTGATACTTCTTAAGTCCGAAAATTGGTCCTAAAAGAGTTGAAAGAGTTTCCCTACACATAGAAAGCCTTCTCAAACCCCACTTCAGGTTTATTCAAAATTGTATCAATGGAAACAAGAAGTAGTGACCTATGAAGAGTGACGAGACCAAAGACGTCTAAAAAGATCGCCACGCAATCCACATTTCCGCCCCCTTAAGCTCACGAATCCGAGCTTCGGAATCAATACTTGTACATTTCACGAGATTCGCACGCCAATTTGTTTACGACGCCCTAATGTCTCGGAAGTGTTTCGCTTCCGGCGCGCGACGAGACCGTTCAAGGAGGGTGCGAAGGACCCTAAGAAGGGACGAGCGACCTGACCAGGACAGGTGAGCTCTAAGTGCGGCGTTGCCAAGTAAAGCGGGGACAACGAGTTTTTCGAGAAACCGAAATCTCACCTGCGCGCGTCGAAGAACCGTTGGGTGCCCGTCGGCGGAGCGCCGTTCAGGGATTTGCCGAGATCCGCCGCCGCTGAAACCAAATGAGATTACTCGGAGTTGAGTCTCCGGGAAGGGGCAGGTGAAACAGGGGACCGTTTCGGGAAACGGCCAAACATCGGATGGAAGGGTCGACTACGTTCCGAATACGTTCGTGACGTGAGCTTTTGGCTTTGGAAGACGCGTGGCCGGAAACGGAAGGGGAAAGAGGGTGGACGTTGGGAGTGGACAGAGGCTCCTGTCGGAAGAGTTTACGGTCCTTTGTGGGATAATTTATGGCCAGTTATTCCGTGGAACGCCTGCAATAAACATAAGTCGTCTAATTTCATCTTCATGGCTGCTGCCGTCTGAAGATACTGTAGCGTTTGACTTTATAAAGAGCTTTAGAATTGTCAGAGATTAGGTGTCATGGTTCTCCTTGTTTCAGGCTTCGGTGGTTCAGAGAAAAAAACCTAAGGGTTTGCGGAAGACAAGTCTTACAGCGGTGGCGTTGTCCTGACCCTGATGTCCAGCTCTTTGGGTTTTAGGGCGTTTTGGTGACTCATATCCGAGAAAGCTTTTGATAAAAGGGTTTTTTTCTAAATTGCATTGGAATTAGGTGACGCCAATTGAGTTACCAGGCTTTGCTCAGTCGAAGTGTGAACATTATTGCCTCATTTTTGACCCAAGGTGTAGCTCATGAAAACAGAGGCCGAATACCTTTATTCAAAACATAAATATCACTTTAGTAGGGCGCATTAATAACTAACAGTTTTTCCCTAACGACATGAGGAGGCACTTGCGAATGCCATCCCAGCCGAGTGTTCTAGAAACACAATTGGCCTCTGTGTTCGACGACCTGTAAAGAATCCGACCCTTACAACAAGCTGCTCGGAACTAAAAGCCCTAAATTTTAAAGAAGCGCTGGCTTAGAGTGAACTGTAACCAAAATACAGTCACGCTGGAACGCGACGCCACTCGAAGGCGGTTCGAATCCTGCAAAATGCAAATATCTTTTCTTTGGTCCAGCTGGAATGTTTTTCCTTAAAAGGCGAGCTCTGTTGTCCGACTCCTTCTCTCACCCTCGGATCAGACGCCCTTCCCGGAACAACGCACCCAAACAACGTCGTTTGCGGGTGTGCACGCGTTGCCGCGCGACAACGTCTGCAGCTTCTCCTTCTCAAGGAGGTCAGACGCGTCAGTTCCTTGAAAGTGCACCCGACGTCATCACCCGAAATCGGTAGTTCTACATGTCCTCTGGATTGTGGCGATGCTAATTAGCGTGACCTTCGAACAAAGTACTTTTTTAGGATCGCGGAAACAAGGGACCACGTGCCACTTAGGCGTCTCCTGGCGACACCTGTCCGCGGGGACTAATGGACAATTTAAATCCGTTTCGTTTTGGGCCGTTTTACGATGTGCTTCTCGACGCGTTTTGACACCTAAAGTGCCAAAGTGCTGGGCTACGGAGAAGGGGATCCTTGAGGCTAAGGAGATATCTTTGGGGGTGTAAGAACCATTTGAGAACTTTCCACATTTTTCCACAGCTTTCAGAAATTTGAGGAAACGCGCTATTTTTTAAGAATCCCCAGGAACTACAGTAACCTACTTCTATCTTCGCGGTGCCCATGGAGGAGGGGGACCTCTGCCGGGGAGATCTTGCGGACTCCAAGGGAGAGCGACGCCATCAGGCCGATACTCATGTCAGGAGTGGGAACGGGCCCGGCGGTGACCCCATCGAGGGACTCTTAGCGGGAAATTAACAAACCCGAGGATGTGTGGATGACGTTGGAGCGGCCGGCGCCTTGCGAGGAGAGCATCGTGTCACGCTGCTGGAACGACCGGTGCCGGTCCACCTTCGCCTTCCTCAGCGACTCGAGTAGCGAGGGAGAGCTGAGTTGAGCGTCTGGAAGAAGGGGTTCTCGAGAGCTTGAAATTGGACATTGGGGGAACAGCCAATTATGCGTTTTTCTCGATGTCCGATAACCCTTCTTTGGAATAGGAAATGGTTTATTCGAATATGGGAATTGTTCGAATGGCGAATGCTTAAGAATAGTGCGGACAAAATGGACAAGAAGGTGGTCTCCACCTTGCTAACTTGACTCAAGAAGACTGTAAACCCACCGAGAGGACGGTCGAGTCGGCCGATGATTCTGTGGGGCGAGGAGAGCCTCTTCTGGGAGCCTAGCGAGGCGATAAACGAGTCCGGGTGGCTCTGTTGGCTGAAACGTCGTCTTCAGCTGGGTAGTACTCCGGAGAAGCAAAAAGTGCTTTTTGCAACTATGCCTCCCTCCTCGGCGACGTCACTCTCCCTCAAGCATTCATGGCTTGGCGCATAGTTAGCGCACGGACTAACCCGATCTCGGATAAGTGGGATCATTGCCGAGCTACCGTACCCTTGGAGCGAACCATTACTGTGATGGCCGAAGTGGGCACCGTCAAACTTTCTTTTCATTGAACTCTTGAAGTGTTTTCTTACACAGAATTTGAATATAACGCCCAGAAAAAGGAGATAAACGTCCTTGGTGGACGTAGAGGACACACAACATCGACTTGAATAACCCAGCTACCGTACCCCACTCACCTGCCACGACGAACCAACATTTTGACGGATGCAATCGCGTCGCCCAGAAAAAGGATAAAGTTCTCAATTTTGACTCCTGGAACTGCAAAGGTTCGAATCGTTGAAGCGGAGGGATCGTCGTGACGATTCGAAGCGGGGGCACTTGGACGGCGCGAGCGAGCGAAACGTGCCACGGAAACGTATTAACTGATGATTTAGCCGTCAAGGATCATAAAAATGGAGTCATCTCCCGGCATAAATGATCGATTTATGCCCCGAGAGGTGCCGTGGGAGACCACGAGGCGGGAGCTTCCCGGATGTAATTAAGAAGCTTATCCTGGCCTGAAGGCTGCAAAACCTCGCCGTATCATCGGTCATCATCGGTCAAGTTATTCTAGCGCTCAACAAGGGTGTCCACAAAGAGAGAGTCCACAAACGGTGGATGGGTAGTACAAGCTGTGGAGATGATGAACATAAAATGGAGTTTTTGCTTCTCGAGCTGTTGCAGGTGTCATAGGCTAGAGATTGGGTGTAAATAGAGTTTTGAAGTACTTCAGAAGTAGAAGGCCTGGAAAGCAAAACAAAAGCTGTGGAAAAGAACGTAAACCTATCATTTTGGACATCTGAAACAGTCGCTGCAGGACACTTTGTTGTCGGAGGGACTGTGATATCCTAGTGAACCACATGGAACACGGACTGTTACAGAGCACCAGCACCACAGCTCATGTCTTCAGCCCCCCTTCTGCTCTTAGGCCGCGGCCCGGCCATACGGCTCTTCGCGGCCGCGCCGCCTCCAGGATTCTGGGGACGACCCAGCGAGGAAAGTTGGGTGTTGGAGGCGGCTTTGGGAGGCCACGAGGATGGAGAAGAAGGCCTAGGTCAGGGGATTATCCGCGGGATTATATTCTCCCAGTAAGCACGATAGGCCACATATATCGGGAGTTATTTAAGGGGGTAGTGATGCCCCTGCTTGTCCTTAATCTACGAGGGAGGGGTTCCGAATACAGGATAAGGTACTGTAGCAGGCAAAAACTTTAAGGCGCCATAACGGGCCCGTTGACGTTCCTCAGCAGAAGCTACTTTTATGGTTTCGTTCCAAAAGGGAGAGGCTGTTTTTGATGATCAAGATAGCCCTACCAAGTTTCAATCAATTTTTCATAAAATTTACGATTCTTTCTTCAATTTAGGGTCTTTCACTAATTTTCCGCACAACACAAAACCACTGAATCCGCTTAACGGGAATACACTAACGGTGAGCCAGATGAAGACAAAGTGGGAGAGGCGGAAGAGCGCCACCAAGGAGGGTACTCGGGTGTCCGAGCCGTCCTACATTCGATGAATACCTAAGCGTATCGAAGAGACTTTCACAAAAACAAGCAGGGCATCTGTACAGGGCACTTTTTGTGGCGCGACACAGAAGGATATCCCTGCTCAAAAGGAGTCGTGTTGTTAGGTCTCCAATGCTGAGAATGAGGTACAAAAGTAAAAGGTAGAGCTGGACCGGAGGGAGAAGAGGATGACGGGGGAATTCGCATTTAGTATTCATGGCGAACGGGCAAACACTCTTTTTCGCTATTTTTTGGCCCCCACCCACGTCACAACCAGGGCGGTCGACAGACTTTGGTCCGACCATGCCGACTGGTTCCAAGTACGAGCGGTCCAAGGAAGGTTATAAGTGGCCAGATGGAACAGTGTGGTCTCTTTTGAAGTTGAAGAACACGGTTCGGGCTTGCACTCTCACCCTTCACAATTCTAGTGTTCATGTTATTTCTCCCCAAGGGAAGAGGGCCGTTCCCGGCGAACAGTGCCGAAACCGGGCCGACCCTTACAAGCAACCTAACTGTCCGCAAAGGATTGGGGTGAAACCAGAAGTGGGTTCCGACCGGGTCGGACCAGGTTCGGGTCGGGTACCCGAACAAAAATGGGATTTTTTTGGTTTTTTGTTTCTCCGGATTCCGGCTCCCGCGCGGATTCTCTGAATGAGGACCCTTAGCAAAAGAGTAAGAAGTACGTTCACCTGACATTCATCTTTGATATACTTCGGACTGTATACCGAAGAATATACGAACAAAGAAACGATTTGAGTACATCCTGGATCTAAGCCACCGGCGTCTTTTGTCTCCACAACCTATCCCTTCAATGTTTTCCCTATGCTGTCTTCTCGAGCTACTTCCAGGAAAGAGCAGCGGGGAGTGAAAACTCGTTAAGAATCGCTTCTAAACAGATCGGTCGCTTAAGGGTCGAGAGAGGCATCGTTAGCGGGTTTTCAGTGCTCAACGCGGAACCTGAAGTTCCCGATGAAGCAATTTCAGGCTGGCACCCAGGGTTATCCAGGGGGTTTATTCTATCTTCAGATAGAAGTATGGAAGCTGCCAATGAGATCAAACACTCTTCCGTTCCAGAATGTCCACTCACCGCTGGCGTCTCAGGCTATTCTCCTTGGCGGTGCAGAAGCTCCCGGAGAGCGTGGACATGGCGCGACTTCTTGGTGGGAACGATCCTTTGCGATTTCCTTGGGGGCGCACACACGCTGTTTTCCCACTTACGCGTAATTAATACGAAAACAGACTTTGAAGGGCCTTCGACTTTTGGCTGGACCTCCTTGGCGCGTCTCAGATATTAATGCGAAATCGTCGTCGACGTCCAAATTGGGTCTCGTCTGCAGACGGTCCTTCCAGCGGTGTCTTCTACCCTCTATCAGCTAGACGGAAGAAGATGGAGCAGAGTTGGATGGGAAACTTTGGTCGTGGGCAATGAGGCGGGGAGAGGAATGCGGGAGGAAAGTTGGGACTTCCGGGTGGTGCGGATGAGACTATTTTAAAAGAGCTGTGGACTGCTACAAACTGATTCAATACAGAGAAAACACACTAAACATTGTTTATTTACGAAAGAAAAACATGCAAACAACACACTTGCAAGATGTATCGAACCACTTCCACTCGACATAGCCGTAGCCTGGATGCCTCTTCTTCAACCTTCTTACTCCAGCAGCACTTGTCGAAGTCGAATACAGATGCCAATTCAGAGTTCCAGTCGCGATCTTCCGGCCACACCCTAACATGTAAACCTTTCGAACTGTCCTCCGGCGATTCAGGCGAGACATAGTGCAAATGAAAGGCCTTGGCGCGCTGGTTACAGCGCACATATCAACTCGTGCCCACCCCATACAAAATCGTTCTTAAAAAGACCAAAAACTATTTGGTAGTAAGGGTAAGTGCGCAAACCCGTTACGACCACTGATATCTTCAACAAAGACTTAAGAGGTATAGGCCCTAGTGTTTCCGTCTTACTGTCGAGATGGCAGCAGATCATGTCAATATTCACCGCTATAAATGTCAGTGTTTTCGTGATACAGTCAGTCAAACCAGAGCGTCGCATTTGGTCTTGTACAAAGAGAGTTGGGAGTTGGGATAAGAGAGTTGGGACTTGGTACTTCCGGGTGGTTAGGACTTCGCTTGTGGATTGTCAAAGAGTAGTATATATTCATCGAGGAAATAAAGAGGTGGAAGCAATATTATAGAAAACTCACGGTCTTCGCGACAGCACTACATCGAGCACAACGGAATACTATGATACTGTGATAGAAATACTGTGGAATACAAACAAAACATCATTTATTGAATAAAAACATGCAAAATGTTGCTACTGTGCAAGTTCCGATTTATCGAACCACTCCCACTCGACGCATCTATGCCTCACACGCAGTGCCAACTTTGCTCCTTCTCGAACAGCAGTCACTACTCCTCCTTCAACCTTCTTACTCGAGTAGAACTTGTCGAAGTCGAATAGAGATGTCAATTCTGAGTTCCTGTCGCGATCCTCCGGCAACACCCTAAGTTTGACCTTCTTCTCGGACATTTCGCATTTCTGGATAAGCCTTTCTAGCTGCTCCTTGGTAAGAGACCAGCTCAGATTAAAAGTACCACCGTCGGCAGGAGCGAATTTGTCAATGAACGCATCGGTTAAGTTCTGATGTTGTTTGTCTAAGGCGCCAATAATAACTAGCTCACAGAAGGAACCAGGGTTCTCAAGGAACTCCTCCACCTCGGTGACCCAGTCACCATGGAGCGAGAGTGACAGCGAGTCCACCGGGAGTCGCATAGCGAGTAGCTTCTTGCGGGTCGAGTGGGTTGGGTTGTCCAGCCGCAAGCTGTTACCGTACCTACTATTGTAGGGTGCGTCTCTTTCCCTCTTCGCAGGTCCGATAGAGCTAACGAGTCCTTGAAGCTCGTCCACACTGATTTCCCTATAGTTCCCGCTGTTGCTTGAATACCTCCAACTTCTCCCAACTGTTTTTATAGCGAAGTTGGTGAGGAAGGTCTTATTCACGCTGTTGAGCGGAACGATACGGTGATAGTCCTCGAGGCTCTTTGCAAGAACAGGCCTAGCAGCAGCGTAGAGCTTCTGGTCGTCCTCATCCACCAGCACGACTAGGGTATGAATCTTCTTGCTGGTTGCAGCGGAGATTTCACCCCATCTAGAGGAGATTGCTATGTTGATCCACTGGCTGCGGCGATCCAAGGAGAGGAAGACGCTTTCGACGAAGAGTTGGGGGACTGCATCCATGTTGGCGAGGAAAGGCACACAAATGAATAAGAAGGCATATGTAGCAATTGTTGGCTTGAGCAATGCGAGAGATTGCGAAAACTGTGCGAACTTCAAACGGTGCAAAAAGCGATATTTGAGGAATGCGAAAAGATGTGAAAACAAAGCGTGAGGTTTCGCCAAACATCACATGTCTCATCCTCAAGTTGTGTTTCTTTTGATGATACGCATTTAGAAGCTACTTGACGCACAAAGATAATTCTTGGCACACTCCCTCGGAAAAGCTCAAAGTACCGCACAGAAGCACGCAGATCGTCTGAATGAGCTACCGCTGCAAATGGACCACACACGCAGTTTTCGGAAAATTCGCACGTTCGGGTGTGACGGACACCCAGACGGACGCGTAGACAATTATCTTATTAGACAAACGAACGCATCGAGAACACAAACATTTCGTTCTTGACAATAACAAAGCGACTTATGCAGTTCCGTCCATATTGGTCCACTGCCACCGGAACGATACTAGATCTACGCTCTCTACGCACAGTTGCAAGTTGGCTCCGTCGCGAACAGCTGTCAGGCTTCCTCGTTTATATTCTTTCTTCGAGTAGTACTTATCAAAGTCGAACAAGTCGGTCACTTTTGAGCTGTAATCTACTGGCACCGTTCTAATGGTGACCTTCTTGTTGGACATCTCGCATTTGAGGACGAGTCTTTCTATCTGCCCCCTGGTAAGAATGTGGTTCAGAGCAAAAATGCCACGGTCCACCGGGACGAACTTGTCGATCATCGTGTCAATTGTGGCTTGTTTTGCTGCACGGTAAAAAGTAATCTGCAGGTCAAGAAGAGGCCCGGCGTTTTCGAAGAACTCTTCCACTTCGGTCAACCAGTCGGGATGGATCGTGAGATGCACCGAGTCTATCGGGAATCGCACGGTAAGGAGCTTCTTGCTGTCTGGGTGTGCTGGTTCATCTAACCACAAACTGTTACCGTCTCTACTGTTATATCCCAACGGCTGTACCCCTTCTTGAGCAGGTCCAATGGAAGTAACGAGTTTCTGAAGCTCGTCTAGAGTGATTTCTTTGTAGCGGCTCGATGGGACACTCCTGCTCCTGTGGACTCCTTTTATACCAAAGTTGGCGAGGAACGTCTTATTCACGCTATCGAGGGGAATAATACGGTGATAGTCATAAAGAGACTGCACAATCGTTGGCCTAGCAGCAGCGTAGAGCTTTCCATCACCCTGAGTCACTAGTACGATTAGAGTATGGACTTTATCGCTGGTTGCAGAGCAGATGTTACCCCATCTGGAGGCGATTTTTCTGGTTCCACACTGACTGTGGCGATCCAAACGGAGAAAAACGCTTTCGATGAAGAGCCGATTGACTGCGTCCATAGTTGGCAAGGATACATACGTGAATTGGAAAACGAATAAATGGAGATGTCCTGAGCTATGCAAAAAAGTTCGAAAACAATGCGTGAGGCTCCATTGAGCGTCAAAACATATTGTATGTACGTTGACAATCTTCTCTTAGCATTACACTGGCATCGGTACGATCCGGTTATACACACTCCTAGCAAGACATTCCAGCTAACTGTGGCTACCGCTTTGTACTGCTGCAAATACCGGCGTCGATCAGATGGAAATGCACAAAATAAAGGTGCAATGCCGATGGAAGCGGACGGATCAAACGGTCGGTAGTCGCCCTGTGGTGATCATGGGGGTGGTACGCTAAGAATCATCGAAGAGCTCCTATCCCGCATCAGCAGAGCCTTATGCATTTTGGGAAGCCTCTCGCTCGCAGCTGACATGGTCGATTGTTAGTGAGGTGAGCATCACACAGAGCTCGCGGGTTCGATGCCGCCCGCGAGCCACTGATTTCACCGAAAGTGTTCTGGCGTGCTCCGTGTCTTCGCGACCGTTTCTGGGCGTAGCTACTTAATGTCTTCTACTTCCAGATGACTCCGGCTAGTTGTGCTGTCACCTGCATCGTGGTCGTCGCCGCTGCCTGCTTCCTCGCGGCCATCGTCTCCATTCCAGCATTCACGACGGTGTCAGATTCCTCGTTAGCTCATGTGTACATTTACTAGCTTGTGTAATGCATAAATGATTTTTTATGAAGGTTGTTGTCTGTGTTAGTAGTAGTTGTGCTTTTCAACTTCTAGAGTATGTCTCGTGCCATATCAGTGTGAATAAACGAAGTTTTAGTTGATCGAACTTATTTATGGAAAGAACATACGCGCGGATACTGTAGGTAGTAGCGCGCTTGCATTTTTCAAGTGGCCTACAGTAGCGCATGGATGGTACAATTGGCTTTGACGATTCGTCAAATCAATCTGGTTGTGGGTTACTTCTGGGAATTAGAAGTGTGTTTGCCGTTGAAACTCTGGAAAATTTCAAAGTACCGCCGGTCATCTGAATTAGGTAGAACGCGAGCTCGCGTACCGCTGCAAATGGACCACACACGATGTTTTCGGAAAGCTCGCATGTTCGTTCTGTCTGGGATACGGACTCACTCACACAAATTGTTTGGTTGTTCTCCTTTATTATATGCTTGATTTGATTTATATGTTTGATTAACAGTGGGGGAAGGGACGTGGAATCTTACGACCTAAACATGCATATCAGCCTGTTTGATTTACATTTGATGCCTTCCGAAGCACTTCCACTAACATTGGTTGCTCCAGTCCCATTGGAGCCTGCAATTCTTGTGCGTCACACGCACTTCTCTTGCTCCCTCTCGAGAGAAATAATGGTTCCCGGATTTCTCTCTCCTTTGAGGGAAATGTTTGTTGAAGTCGAAGCAGTCCATCACGTTTGAGCTGGGTGAAGGACCCTCCAGTAGGACCCTGATCTTCACTTCTTTGTCGGACAGCTCGCATTTCAAGACGAGCCTTTCCAGTTGATCCCTGCTTAGCTCTTGGTTCAGATGAAATAAGCCCTTGTTCACTGGGACAAACTTTTCGATCAGCGCATCAGCTATGCTGTGCTGGTACTCGGCTGGCACGAGGCTAACGTAATGGAGTGCTCCTGTGTTTTCAATAAACTCCTTGACCTCAGCTCCGCATCCTTCAGAGATGGAAAGAACCAGCGAGTTCACCGGCAATCGCATGGACATGAGTTTTTTGTTTAACCAATGGCTAGAAACCGCTAGCTTTAGAAAGTTGGTGGATTCTTCGTTGTAGCACACGGGGTGCGTGCTTTCGCTCGTAGGCCATATGGAACGAATGAGCCTCTCCAGGTTGCCAGGAGTGATTTCCTTACAGATACTGGACAACTTGAGACAGGAACGGATGTGAGCTGCTTCTATACGGAAGAACGTGATATATCGTAGATCAACAGAGTCCAGAGGAACTGCGAAACCCCAGCAATGATGTTCCTCTAAAACTGTTTGAGCAGCAACGTACAGCTTTCCCTCATCCTTGTCAACAAAGACACGCAAGGCGTGAATCTTCTTCGCCGTGTCCGAACAAACTTTGCCCCACTTTGAAGGCCTGAAAAGACTTACAGTTATCGCTCTGCTTTGAAAAAGGCTCCAACGATCCAAACAGAGACAAACGCGTTCTATGAAGAGTCGAGGAACCGCGTCCATGTTCGTTCTTGAGGATCACTGACGGAGGATGAAGGCAGTGAAGGCAAAAATAACGCCGTTTTTCATGTCTTTAGCGATGCGAGAAGGTATGGAAGGAGGTCGAAAGGAATTTGAACGCGATGAAGAAGACTTTTACACTCCTGGACACATTTTTCTAGAAGGAAGACATTGTTGTGTCGCTTCCCAGCTTTAAATATTAGAATGGTAGAGAGATTGAAGGAGCTTATGTGCTTAGGACTTGTTGCTCTGGACGACGGTAGCAATGAAGATCCCACGCATTCCAATTTATGGCTGGTTTTCTTGACACTCCATTTCATGGGTCATCTACCGTAGATGATTCATGACATTGGGTGTTCCTTATGGATGATCCTCATGGACAGTGTCCTCTATGTATTTGTTTGTCCACATTCACGAGAACACACTCGCCTTTCCATAAACGTGGCTACCTGTGTCCTACAAAGTGAAAGAAGCACGTGAGGTCTTCATAAACACGTTTTGCGAAACAAACAACCGAGCAAAATACAAGATACGAGGACCCTTCCATCTGCGAAGGTTGCAAGAGCGTCAGAGGGGACTATGAAGAACGAGGTACTTCTGTATTCCGCCTATAACGAAAACATAATTCCTTATTATATCTGAGTTCTCAAAGGGATATTCGGACGGCGGAACTATATATAAGGAAAAAGATCTCGAAGCGTCGGCTACATAGAGCAGACTACAAACTACAACGAATTCTCCTTCCACTGCTGTAGTGCATAGTCGCCTTCCCCGTCCTTTCCATTCGAGTCGTCCCGTGTGTTGCTCCCCCTTGGTCTTCTTATACATACATGAGTCTTATTGAAGTATGTTAAAAGCTGTTCTTAAGGTCGTCCCTGCCTAAATCACATCGCAATGCAGCGCAAGAACGGAATTCTGATTCGGAAGGTAACCGCCGCGGACTCCAAGGCGCTTGCAGAGTTCATGCTCGAGAATCTTCCTCGTGTCTC
Source organism: Steinernema khuongi (assembly GCA_016648015.1). Taxonomy (NCBI): domain Eukaryota; kingdom Metazoa; phylum Nematoda; class Chromadorea; order Rhabditida; family Steinernematidae; genus Steinernema; species Steinernema khuongi. The sequence goes on along the minus strand of JADLIF010001651.1, from coordinate 39,204 downwards.
CCCCATCTGTCAGGTATGTTGGCCAATAGGTTCAGAGATTGGTTCCCAGATAAAGATTTAAGTTCCATGACATGTTGGTTCTTCTTCTAGGCGCTCCAATTCGAGAAAGCCGACTATGAAGCAATGTACGTGCCTCGGATCAACGAGAGTCTCCCCTCGGGCATTTCGGTTCTGGCGATCGACGAAGCGACCAACGAGATCGTCGGCTATCACTTGGTCAGTCTCTTCTACCGTGATCCCAGCAAGAACCCCCCGGTCAAACCCAAGAAGACGGCAAAGGCGCAGATCCTCGGTAAATTTAAACTTTATAGAGCTTGACCCTGAATTTGAAAATGTGTTTCAAGCCGGCCTTTCGCAGTCACTCCGCGACAAGTTCTGGGACTTGGTTCCCCCTGAGGTGAACTGCGTCGTCCGAGGAGAGACCAGCTGCGTGAAGAAGGAGTACCAGAGACGCGGAATCGCGGAGTCCTTCATTGCGGAGATGTCCCGCGCGGAGGACGCCCTGGTAGGTCCGACGCTGCTTGCTGTTGCTGTTGAGATTAGACACCGGGGTTCATGTGAGGCGCTGACTACGGTGGGAATGGGTGCATGGCTACATGTTGGTTGAGATAAGGTCAACGCTCCAGGTCAGCGTTCTAAACACGATTGGAACACCAGATTTAAACTTTAAACTATTTTGCAAGAGTTTATCCCTTACACGGATCCTTACAATCTCTGATCCCTTTATACTCAACAGAATGCAAGGGAATGCAACAGTTTTGAAGAAAACATCCGCTGCTTCAGGTAAAGAACGTCGACGGTGGGCTGACTGCCACCACAAGCTACTCCAACCAGAAACTATGCGAAAAGATAGGCTTCCTCAATCTAGCCGAAGTGTCCTACAAGGATTTCTTCGAGCGTCATGGCATTCCATATGAAGGGGCATTTACTGACGGCACAACGAAAGTGATCCTTCAGTTCCGTCCGAACTCGGAGGAGGTCCGACAGAAGATGCTCCGTGCAAAGCTCTAAACCAGAGTGTCACATAGGCAATTGTATAAATCCAGTAAAAGTCGTATACAGGTAGCTGGGGTTCAATACCTGTTCACATTACATAAAACGGTGAAAAACGCTTAAATTTATAACAGCTACATCAAAATATCTGTACAATCCGTGTAAGAAAGAAGCTCCTTACAGATAGATTGGAGCGTGGGTGTTCAATTTGCAAAGACAGAGGCAACTTTTGTAACCCTCTGATCCGATCGCTTACTTCCTTCAGGCGAAGCAGGGCGTCGCCGGCGGTCTTAGCGTCTCGACAAGTCACGCAAACCAGAAACTGTTCGAGAAGATCGGATTCCTCAGTCTGGACGAGGTCTCCTACAAGGACCTCTTGGAGCGCAACGGCATTCCGTATGAAGGAGCCTTCACTGATGGCTCGTCGAAAGCGATCCTCCAGTTCCGTCCGCACTCGGAGGAGGTCCGACAGAAGATGCTTCGCTCAAAGTTGTAGATCTGAGTGTTCGGTTTTATGTTTGCAAAAGTGCCATTCCTTGACTCAATACTGGTTCCTGTAGATTGGCCATTTTATACACGAAACAAAAGTAACAAAATAGAGCCCCTCAACCTTTATCCGCCCTCCTTCTTCACAGCTTGGCCTTCTGCCACAAAACACGCACCGTCTTCTCGGGTCTGAAGTGGCGGAGACCGCCGATGGGGCGGAAGGTAAGCACGGCCTTCGAAGTTCCGTCGCCGAAGGGGTCCTGGTAACGGAGTCCGTTCTCCGCAAAGAACTCGTCGTAGAGAGTTTCGGCCAAGGGCACGGCGCCGCCTCTCAGCACGACTTTCAGACTCGCACAACTTGTTGCGATGCCGATGCTTCCGTAGATTCCTTTCATCTGCAACGTTTTCTCGTAAGTAGAGTTGGCACCCGACTCGACTTCGACTGCAACTAGTTCTTCGAGATTCGTTCTAAGATTCGCGTTCGAGTCGAGTTTGAGTTCGAGGATTTGGAGTCGAATGCCAACCCTACTCGCAAGGGTGCCATTTGAAAGGACTCTCGGATTTAAATATACCGACGTCTTGGTTCCTAGTAGCTTACTTTTTCACTCGTTTATTTCTCCCCAAGGGGAGAGGGCCGTTCCCGGTGGCGAGTGCATGACCGGGCCGACCCTTGGCCAGAGAGGAGCGAGCTCCTCAGCTGACCAGGTTCCAAAAATGAATTAATCCCGAGCAGTCCGGTGGACTATGTATCAGAGATTAAGCTGATAAGAACAGAAACTTCACTTTGATCTGAGCCAAGAGGCCGAGAAGCGATACCCAATTTTTTCCGACCTCCTACTTCCGTGGACCGCGAATACCCGGCACCATCAGCATCACAAAGGACGAGAATGAACGCCTAGGTACGTCGAACGGGACACGCAGTGTGTCAGCGCTCATAGTGTGCCAAGGAAGAAGGACAAAATTCCGTTTCTTTAATTTTGGGTTTGGTGCCCTATCAGTTGGTGCTCGAACCTCATAGTCGTCGTCGGCGTCCATGTAGTTCATGAGTGTCCTCCCGATTCTCCCATGCTGTAGATCACGACGTACGGCGAAGCCTTGGCCACACGCGACGGCGGTGACCTCCGGTGGACAAAGTTCCCAGAAAAGGGCTCGCATTGGACGGATCATCGAATCTGGAAAAGTGGGTGGGAGGGAAGGACGAACGTGAGATGTTTATCATTCTGTCTGCCTTCACTACTATATCTCTACTGTTCGGTCTTACAAAGGAGTCTGGCCTTGGGAGTTGATGGTGGCGGCGCCATAACATTCTTGGAGGGATCTCGGTGCCAGAGGGAGGCGATGGCACATCCGACGATCTCCTGCTTGGCGCGGTCTACCGCCACCACCGAGAGTCCATCCGGAAGCGCAGTCCGCACTTTGGACTCGTAGTTGTTCCTACAGTCATGCTCGTCGAAGCCGAGAGCCTAAAATGTCGTTTCGGGACCAGCTTGGACGGTATTTTAAGTGAGGATAGAGCATTTTTACGATGTAACCACAGTTAGTCCTCTTTCCCTTACTATGTTTATGGGTGAGCTGTAGCAGAGCGTGTTCACAAGAAGGTCGACGATCTCGTCAGCGTCTTCGGGCGCCGCCGCACGGTACACCACGTCCTCGGGGCGAGTCATTGACAGCGGCGGACTGGAACGGGAAGGTGTCCGGCTCAGGGAAACGCCGAAAAGCGAATGAGACAAGGCGCGACGCCGAGAGTCGAAGGACTGCATACTTCGCCGTGGGTTTAAACCGCTAGAACCGGAATATGCCACAAAGGTCACACTATAATTGGGTTCGGGGTCTAGCCCAGAAACGGACGGCGCCGAACTCTTCATCACTCACGTATTCGTCGACGAAAAGAACGCCAATCAGAGCGAAAAGACAATGTGACTTTTACGATCCGTAGGCTCAATCTCAAACTGCTTGAAATGCGAATCGCTTTCCTCCTATGATAACACACCTATATTCTGGAGCCTCTTCTTCCTTATACCCACACTCCTTATACCAAAGATGGTGGCCAAGATGGGTGGCCAAGATGGGTCTAATTGGTCTAAGATGGCCCTAATTTGTATTTTCCAGCATATTACGGTCAGTAGAACGCTTTCCTGCAGCTTCAGCTCTGGCTTACGATTTCCTATACACACTGTATACTACAGTGAAATTGTACTCTTATCTGTTTGGTGTATATGTTACTTTGAAGACCTACACATTAGACACTTCACTCACAAAACTAAAGACATTAAGTGCCATGTAGGAAAGGAAAGTCAGTGGGTAGGAAAGTCCTTATGTACTTCCATGCCTGTCAAACCATTGCCACTCCACCAGCGAAGTTGATCCATCGAAGAAACGCGTCACACGCAGTTCCAGCTTTGAGCCTTCTCGAATGGCGAAGAGTTTGATCGCGCAGAGTCTTCGTTCTTCTCTTTTTGTGGAATAGTGCTTCTCGAAGTCGAAGAAGTCCATCGAATCCGACCTGCTCTTGTAACCTTCCGGGCACACCTTAAGCGTGACCTTCTTGTCCGACAATTGGCTTTTGATAACGAGTCTTTCCAGCTGTTTCTCGGTTAGGCGTTGATCCAACTGGAAAGTGCCTCCGTCCACTGGAGTGAAGCTCTCGATCAAGGCTTCAATCGTGCTCTGCGTCAAACTCCTGTGATAACAAGCGATACAGTACAAGGGCATAGCGTTTTGAAAGAAGTCATTAACCTCGGTGCTGAATGCCTGACAGTACTGCACAGTCGCCGAGTGCACCTTAGGTCGCATGGCAAGTATCTCTCGGCCGATCCGGCTGTACATTGCCATGTTCATAGTGTTGCTCGACCTATCGTCATACAGCACGGGGGCTCTTTCTTCGGCCGTCGGCTTAATGAATCGAACGAGTCTCTGCAGTTTGTCCACGGCTATTTCCTTCCAAATCTCATCGATTGTGATGTAAAGTGGGCTAATATGGAAGTTAGTGACGTACTTCAGATTCACGCTATCTATGGGAACGGGTCTCTGATAGTTGGCTGGTTGAGCAGCGGCGTATAGCTTCTCCGCTCGTTCGTCCACTAGCACCCGTAGAGTGTGGATCTGAGCGCTCATCGCGTAAATCGTTCGGCCCCACTTGGATCCGAGCCTTGTGGCTTTCCAGAAGCTAGTGCGATCCAAGCAGAGACAGACGCGTTCAATGAATAATTGACTGACGTCGTTCATGTCCTGATCTCTGCAGATAGAAAAATGAGCAACACACAACAAGGGAAGACATGATGAAGCTCTCGCAAAGAGCCAACGAAGGCTAGGCCCTTGTGTGCGCAATGCGAGAAGGTGTGAATGGGATGTGCGAGAAGCGATTGAAACATGCCGTGACCTTGACGAGATCGACTGGGAGTGTAGCACCAAAAATAGTAGAAAAAAGTAGAGAAAACGGCTAGAAGTAGCGAATCAAGGGGGTGTCCTATATTTTTGACGCACCTGAGGCGGACGTCCGGATTTCTTCGGGCCGAATGTGGACACGTGCTGCTCAACGTGGTAATAGTCATTTACCCCAAAACGCTCAGAAAGTTGGTCATATTGGAAATGAAGGGGGGCATCCTAAAGTTTTGACGCGCACTGTATAGCACCAAAAATTTTGATTCAGACAATCCGCGCGGGAGCTGGGATTCTCAGAGTTGCCTGAATCAGGATTTTTTTATCGCCCTGTCAGCCTTGTCGAGATCGATTTTAAGGGCTGACGTCGACGTCGGGAAACAACGGACGTTCCCTTGTAAGTGTGGTCCTGAACAGTTAAATATATCTTCATCCATAATCCACCAACTGAAGTACACGGAAGCATGACAATTTGGGTGGCAAGATAGATTTACTGGTGCCGGTTCTGAGTTCTGTGTTTCATGGCATCCGCTGACTTCTGGCGAGAAGGATCTGTGAACCAGCAAGATTCTGGAAGAAGTTTGCAATACCTCATTCCTCCTTTTGCTGTGCCAGCGAGTGGTCGTCTCCTCCTCTGTGCTCCTCTTTGTCCGACCTCCGGGAATGAACGACACGACCCAAGAGTGAGTCCCTTCTTCTTGATGCACTAACCCTTCTCCAGCTTCGTAATGTCCTGGCTCCTACAACGCCATTTCAAGGACCTTGTAGAGCCCTACCACGTGCACAACGATTTCTCCGTCGTCGTCTTCCTCTCGTCGGCGCTCATCGGCACCTTCGTCGTCTCCCCTCTCGCCTTCGTCTTCGTCGTCAAGAAGTGAGTTTTGAAAGCTTGCCGCTTAGCCTACAGTGTACCACCTTCTTCAGGTGGTTCCAGCAAGACGTCGGCCACGAGACGAGTCGCACTCCACACACTCTACGGAACCGTCCCATGGCCGAGCACACGGACATCGAGGAGTCGAGCGACTCGAGCCGCGAGACGCACAGTGAGGCCACTTTAATTGAGTTCGACGCCATCGACACCGAGATGCCCAACTCGATCGACTCCACGCAGGACTCCAGCTGACCGCCTTCGTTTTTTGTTTAGTGGATAGCGGGCTTCTTATAAAATGTTAAAACCAATGGGATGGCCGAGACGAGTAGCAAGAAAACCAGGAGCACAGTACCCGACAACCAAGGATGGTCGTTTGCTCTATCCTTGTTGCACTGGAGCGGGTACTGCTATTCCAAACACCCCGTTTTGTGTCCTTCTCAAGGTGTGCCCCCGATTGTATTTTGCCTTGTAAACAAGGATTCATCTGAAGCGTCATACCCGAATATCGCACCTTATAAAACTCTGCCAATCTAGTCCATGGGCTTTACCTTGCATCCTTTACATGTTATGTTGGGAAGCGGGAATTACGTTGAGAGAAGCTTTATTAGTATAAGCAGTGCATAGGTGATGGGAATATTACAAAGGGGATTACAGGGGCTAAGGGGGGACTACAAGCTACATAAGAGAAAGGGGGACTTCGACCTCCATCCTGGGCGGTGGCCGAGAGCCAGCCGACTCATCAATGTCGACGACCTGACCAGGTCCTCCCAGCAGGTGTTGCGATTGATGGTTGACCTCCCACTCTTGGCAGGTATCCCTTAAGTGAAAGAAAAACATCATGATGCCCGACATAAGTGGTTAATTCACCTTATTTTGTTATACCAGTCGATGACCGATGTTCTATCGATCTGCGTTTCCTGCTTATGGTCTCCAAGTTCGAGTTGTGGTGATTGGCCCACCAATAGATCAAATGCAGGATTTTTCGAATCGACAGGTTGTGTCCTTCGAGGAAGGAGGAACTCCTAATTGACACACGCCCGGACATTCCTTCTTTCTCGCATTTAGGGCATCTCCACTGAAATTAATCACTCTTAACGGGCATATAATTTCAGTAGCGCGAATGTAATTTAAATAAGTAATATGCGGGTTCTACGTTGAATTAAACTTTATTTAACCAACCATTTTTTTTGTCGAACTTCAAGTGGGAATGCTTTTGGTGAATCATCGGCCGCCGATGAAATTCGTCGGTCCGTTCATTGCAGATCAAGCCGTACTGAGCTAGAAACTTGTCGGCTGGTCGTCGCCGTACTCGTACTCCGGCCGGTCGAACTATCAGGGGCACGAGAAGGAAGAGAATAGAGGTACAATACATGGTATGGGTTACGGTGGACGGCCATCCAGAGTCGTAATATTTTAAGGCGCTCCTTTCTGCAATTGCTTTTCCAACTACTATGGCTCTGAAAATACATAATGTATCTTTTGATTCTTATTAGATGGTGTGTTTAAGATTAAGCGATGTGATAAAATATATACATACCTACAAGTTATACTGGGGTCTCGGTTTTCCACGGAGTCGTGGGGACTTTCCTAGCGCCGTCGTTTCTTCTTGTTCCAATCCTTGGTCCAGTCCGGCGGGACGTCCAGCTGTGATGGCGGCAGAGTTCACTGTTCCATTGATCCATGGTTGTTTAATATCTTTATTTAAAGATACAGAGGGAAAAGAATAGAAGTACAATACAGTGTAGGGAGTGACGACGGACGGCCGCCCAGCGGGAAGGCCGGGACGACCGTTCAGGGACGTGACGTGAGCGGAGACTAAGGAGTGACCGTCGTCTCTCTGTCGTGATCAGGAGCAGGGAGGGAGAGGTCACAGCCCATGCTTGCGCGCGATCCATCACCAATCTGTGCAATCCAAGCAGGGCCACATGCACTTCCACCATTGCTCCCTCTCGAAAGGTTTGCAAAAAAATGTTACTATCGATTCGTTTACATTCAAGGAAAGTTTGACCCCAATTTTGCGTTTTCGGATTCACGACAGTCGCTAAGCTATAACTTTGCACTGTTCGCACTATTTTAAGGACCTTTGACGCATTCGACACAGAAATGTCTGCTGAGCAATTCGGTACCAAGCGCACTCAGTCACCACCAGGCTCCGCCAAATTTTCGCGTCGGGACCAGTGAAATACGATGCTCCCGCCATGATCATCACCACGACCTTATGTTTCCTAACAGAGATTTATTTATTCACGTTTAAGATTCTTTGGGTTCGTTCTCGGACTAGCCGGGAAATTTTATGGCATGAGCAAAAGAGCAATTACGAAAGAACGGACGTTTTTTTGCCAGGTTTCGTAAGTACTTCACCTCGTCCCAGTTCCACTCAAACAAGCCAAAAACTCCAAATCTCACAGTCACTTCCAACTTTGCTCCTTCTCGAACGGCGATCAGGTTTCCTCCAATAAATTGTCTTTTCGTGTAGTGCTTGTTAAAGTCGAAGAGCTGCAACACGTCCGAGCAGTCCGTGCTGTCCTGCGACAACAACTGGATCTTGACCTTCTTCCCGGACCTCTCGCACTTCAGGACGAGTCTTTCCAGCTGCTCTCTGCTAAGTCGCTGGTCCATGTGAAAGCTTCCGCCATCCACTGGAACGAACTTGTCGATCATCATATCCACGGTGCTCTGCTTCAGACCTACAGTAATACAACAAACTTCGTAAAGTGGTCCTGAGTGGTCCTCAAAGAACTGCTCCACGTATTCCTTCTGCTCCTGGATCAAGAGAACAGCCGACTTCACCGGAAGTCGCATGGGAAGCAGTTTCTCGTTGATCCATCGGGTAGAGTTGTCTAGCCACAAGCAGTTGCTAGAATCATATTTGTAGCGCAAGGGGTGCCTTTGTTCCGCCCTCGTGCTGATGCGCCGGACGAGCCTTTGCACTTGGTCCAGAGAGATTTCCCTCCAGGTTCTGGACAAGTCGGTATCATACCAGATTGCAAACCGTTCTATGTGGAAGTTGGCGAAGAACTTCAGGTCAACACTGTCCAGAGGAACGGTCTCGGCATACTTTTCGGAGCAAATTGGATGGGCAGCGGCGTAGAGCTTCTCCGTTTCCTCATCACACACCACGTGAAGAGTGTGGATCTTCTTGCTGGTGAGAGAGCAGACCTTTCCCCATCTGGAGGGGGTTTCTCTGATTCTTTGGAGGCTTTCCCAGCCTAGGCAGAGAGCAACGCGTTCGATGAAGAGTCGAGGGACTTTATCCATGTCTTGATTGGGGAATACATGAGGAGGTAAGGACCAACACCAACAAATGGTTTTTTCCTGAGTGCCAAGCAATGCGAGGGGATCGAAAAGTAATGCTTAAGAAATGCAATGCATACATGTTCAACATGGCCAGAGCTGTGTCTCGATATGCTCGATATGTCTTGGTCCCAGCACGAGGACCCTGTAAAAGACCGTTTTTGTGAAGCGTATTTTTTCGATACCGAGACTCGGTGTCTTCGAGACCGTGATCGAGACTCGAAAAAAAAACTCGAAAAGCGAGACACAGCTCTGAACATGACATGGCAGCTGTAAGTAAGCAGAGATACGGTAGCGCTATCCTCTAATTGCTACTGTCAATATCGGTCATCCCTTCTAGTCAAATGCTATACAGGGTGCGAGGTAAATACTGTAAGTCGTAAAAACAGCGCTAACTTTTCAACCACCGCACGAAACAACCCGTTTTATGCAACATTTGAAAGAGGACAAAATTCTGTATAAGATAGCCCATTGCCTACTTGCTGTGACTTTTTTTTCTGGCGATGCAGGCGTAAAATCTTTTTCGGAAATTTCTCGAAAAGCACGCGACCATTTTTGGCCTTATTTCAAGTCGTTCTTTCTTAAGAACGCGTTTTGAAGACTCCAAGGACATGTGCTGGATAGCACAGGCTTTTTACTCCAGGATATATTAGAAATCAAAGTTCACTTGATTTAACTCGGGCAATTTTTAAGGCCAAACTTGTTGGACCAAGAGGCTGGGCAGGTGGGGTCCCATTCCACCTCGTGCACTTCTTCGATCCGTGGGCGCCGCTCTGATCTTGTATCAGGCTCCAATTTTTTTTGTGACTACTACAGGATCTCATGAAGCACTGTGCTTTCAAAAAAATTCTCGTGGATAGATATCGGCCTTGATTTTTATACATTTTTGAGTAAAACCCGGCTTTTCGTTCACTGTTATAAAAGTCCACCTTTTCTTAGACTTTTTCGATTTTAAATTGGCGGTTTCTGCTGTTATGGCAATAGAAGAACCTCTTCGACGCAGATATTGTTGATTCCGCGATTTACGATATGACTGGACCCTGAAAATCTTCTCTTTGTGAACAAGATTCTCTTGAGGGCATCGCCGCGTGCCAGCCACCTCATCCGGCGGCATTTTTCAAGTCGTGACGCCTTGTGTTCTTCCATGAGAGCTTGTCCTCTTGCGAGCTTGTAGGGAACGAGTCGCAGATCCTCTTTGACGAAGTTGCGCATGGTCCACTCGTTGACATTGTGCTCCTTGGCAAACTTTCTTACGCTTCTCTGCAGATCCCGCTTAATTTTTTGCTTGACCAACTTTTTCAGTGCTGAAGTTCTGGCGGTGCGCGGTCTTCCGCTTCTTTGACGGTCATCGATCCCTCCTGTCTCCTGAAAACGTTGGACGACGCGTTGGACTTGAACATACTGGAAATTCAACTGCTTAGCGATGTCCGCAATTGGCATTTTTCGCTTATGGTACGCGACGATGGCCGGACGATCTCTTTCCGAGACCATTTTTTCTGAATAACAGCAAATGAATAGCAGCGAAATTCAGCAATTCTGGGACAAAAGAGTATGGAGAACACGAATAAAACAATTGCATACAGCGAAAATGCCAAAAGCCGCAGAAAAAACCTACACAAAGTTGACTTACAGTATTTACCTCGCACCCTGTAGTGTTGGGTGAAGCGACTATCAAGATAGCTCCACAGATGAAGCTCCTGATATTTAATGTGAGGAAGTCATTCCTCACCTCTAAAAATTCAGTTTTGCATCAATTTGCCTGATTGACGGCAAGTTCATCAGCACCCTGAAGAGCTCTCTGTGTAATTAAACATCGGAGAAAGGAAGTATGTTCCTAAGCTTTGTCACCTACTGTAACGATGTGCCACTATGATGCCATTGTGCCCCACTTGATTCTGGACACCTAATACCCCGGTGATTTCATCAGTCCATTAGCACCTTCAGTCAGTTCCGTTCTTGGCAGTTCTCAAGGTTACCCTCTGACTCAGTCTTACACCCAGAACGAGTAAGGGCGTCGGACACGCTCTTACAAACGAACTCTTCCTTCTTTGTGTGCAACAGTGTAACTTCGACTACTGCGAAACAGGTCGTTGTAAGGCGACGTTCTTCCTTTGAAAGTCGGAAGACGCTGACCCTGGCGGAGATCGGGTTTTTGGACGCGCCGCGCCCACTCTGTTTATCACTCCAGTTCCGTCTGATTCGATCGATCGCGTCGCCGACTCGATAAGGTCTCCTCGGATGTGTCTCCGTCGCTAGCACGGCTCGTCCTCACTTTCGTCCTCGGCTCATCGGATGTCGGCTGATGAGTCCGACGGCCAGAAGGCCAGCTCCTTGGACGAGAACGTCGGCTCCAGGCTGCTTGACGACACAGAGAACGCGCGGGTCTTCGAGGCGCTCGGAGATGACTCTAGGGTGCGTCGTTAGGGTCTTAGGTCTCTGGATCATTTCTTAAGTGGAGCACAAAGCCTATCTAACCCTGTGTTTCCAGGCTCTCAGCTCCGGACTTGGACGACTCTTCACCGTGGAACGTCGCATCGGCTGGGATCCACTCCTCTTCGGCGTCGTATGCTCGGTCCGTGAGCGTCGCCACCAGAAGGTGGCCGTGAGTGTCGTCTCCCCCGGCGACTTTGACCCAAGAAACCCGGAAACCCCCCACGTTATGATCGAGATCCCCGTGTAAGTCTTATCCTTGTTCTCTGCCCCCTTCAAGCGCTGTTCTGGTTGTCACCGTCGCCGTTTCAGAGGACCGGAAGTCGAGTTCATCTCGCTCGCGGAGAACTTCGTCGTCTTCGCCTCTGAAGGCGTCGGCTACGGCATCGAATTCGTCGACGAAACCGAGGCGACCGCCTTCGTCGAAGCCATCGAACCCGTGCAGAAAGGTTCGTCCTTGTCTTTTTATCTTTGTGATTCGCGGCAGGACGCGTCCGCGCGCCCTGGGACCAGTTTTTAAACGTTACAATTGCTGTAGGCTAATCAGACGTTGTTTTTTCCTAAAAGTGCACTTAAATGGGACAAACAAGACTCGGAGGTGGATCTGAGAGCTCCTAAAGACGCATTCACGGGAGCTGCGAGTTTCTAGGGGATGTTTGGTGATATAACCGGAAAGTTTATCGAAATGTATGTAGTTTTTTGTTTGATGGTGCGAGCTACGCCCGTAGATGATGAAGTTGGTATATGCCGGAGAATGGGCCAAACGCAAATTTTTTTGTTTGGATATGTTGACCTAAGACCACAGTAAATTCCGGGGTTTTTTCGGCAAAATGGCCGTTCTTAAGGCTGTAGTAAACACATTTATAGTTTGCAAAAAAATGGATTTTTTCTTTTTCTTTCCAAAATTTTTTTTTGTTTTTTGGGCCCTTCAACAAAAGAAACACAAAATTTTTGAATTCAGATGATCCTCCTTTTAAATAATATTTATTTTTTCACAATCTCCGCTTAACCCTCCTTTAGGCAGCCTTTAATAGGCAACGACTCTTTTGGTCTCATTGATTTCCGCTCATTGCGGACGTCCCTCGTGGTTTCGCCGCCAAAGTCAGTCGCCCTGAACTCGTGTCTCATTTCCCTCTTTTCAGAACGTCGCCTCCACGTCGAAAGCCAGAAAGAAGCGCGAGACGAGCCCCCAGCGCCTAATTGTCCGAGCGTCTCCTCGTGGCTGAGCTCCTGCTCGTCCGTGGGCTCCTCAGAGCGTCTCACCGCGAAACGGCCTCTCTCGCTGGTGGTGCCACAGCCGAGGCCTGTTCGCCGCGCGGCCGTTCAGTTCCCGCCACCGCCGGTGAAGAAGAACCGCGAGCTTCGGTGCTCTTTCCACCGCCACGACGAGGTTCGCTCCAGTCAGGATGAGATAGGGCCGGCGACGCCAAAGCCGGCCGTCCGCATCGCGCGCTTCTCGGCGCAGAAGTTCGTCGACGTGCCGCGGGATCGCAAGAACAAGGGCCGCAAGGAGTTCTTCGCTAGTTGAGTGTACATACTGTTTCGTGTTCTTTTCTGATAATAAGAGATCAAGCCATTGAACGGAAACTTGGGCGAAGGGCAAGGCCGAAACTTGCACGGAAATTAAATTTTTTTGGGTTCTAAAGTGGGACACTTGAACCAGAGATCAACAGAACTAAGGACTTCGAACCTGGCAAAGATCTCTGGCAATAAGAAACGTCGTAGATCGCCTGGCTATGTCGCATCGTTCGGCGAGAGTTTTTGACTTGTTTAACTTGCTTGTCCATTTTATGCGTTTGGGTCATAGGTGACCGTTTCAACCTGTCCTTAAGCCGATCTTTGGAACACTTATAAACCATCAACTTGGGCTACACCGCTGGCCTTTGAACGGGCACACGTGTTTATAAAACATCTGAGGGAAACAAAGCCCATTCTAGAATCGTAGCTTATTCCCCAGAAGGATTGGACTCCATTTCTGACTCTAAGTTATTGGATTTTGCACATAGTGAACAGCTCAAAACCGTAAAAGAAGTATGTGCCTAAGAAAACCTCGAAAACATGTGCAGCTCAACAACCCTATCCCGTAGGCCCCCGACTCGTGACGTAGAAGTTGTTTTCGCGCGCGCGAGAGGCCATCGAGAACGGCGTCTTTGTTTGTGGACGAAAACAAGCACCGCGCACCAAACTTCACGTGGAGTTGCCTAGGGCGTGGAGCCGTCAGCGTTGGAAGCACCTTCCAGAAGGTCGGATTGATTCAACAGTTACAGGGATACAGGTGCAGCTCTGTGAGGCTTCTTCGCTTTGGTTTTGGCGATGCTGATTGATCGAGGTCACTCTTCAAGTTTAAAGCTTCACGTTTATCAAGTAGTTGAGGGGGCTTCTTGAGGCTTGTTCCAAAAGAGTTTACTGTGAGGAGCGGAGGACCAGAAGGGGAGTAAGAGGCCGTCGAGGGGAAATCGATTCGACGCGGTTGTACTCCGCTTTCACGTGTTTTTGCCATAACCAGGAGCAGCACCTCTGAAAACGAACAAATATTATGTATGTAGATGGAGTGACGAGTGCGTTGTGGCGGGAGTGAGGAGGAGGCCGAAGGCCGTAGGGTGTAAGAAGGTGTGACAATGACTAATCCTTGAAGGTTGTCATGAGCAGTCTAACTAGCTTCTTACGATAGATAACTCTGGAAGAGATGTACACCTCAAATAATGAAGGCCTTAATCTACTTCAGCTACTAGATTCAGCAATTTCAGAAAAGTAGAAAGAGATCAGGAAAAAAAATCTGCTTAGACTCGAAATGAGCTAATCCCCGCTCAATTTATCCACCTTCCAAGGATGCAATCTCCCGAGTAGCGATGACTTATTCGGTCAAAAGTCAAAGCACACACTCTCTCCGGAGTCCGCTTCCGTTCTCGGTGTTCGATGAAGGTCATGTGATGAAACTCACGACATCTTTCTAGTCCTTCTTTTGCATTTCATCAGCGTGGGCAGGACATGTAATGGATGGCTTGGCATGAAAGGAAGGCAAAATCCGTTATAATAACGAATTCCATAAAGAATTTGTTAACTAAAAGAAATGGATTTGAGGCGACTGTATCCCTTTGAAGGTATCTTGGGGTGAGAAACATGACGTTGATAGATATGACGCCTCTTTTGGCTTCAAAATAGCGATGACCCCCAATTTGGTCGCGCACATAACGTCTATGGGACCGCATGAGTTACTGTGGTAATTCGGCGTTGTGTCCTATATTGATCTCCTAAGCAAACCATCAGCCTTCCATGTTTCGTCATTGGACTTTAGCCAAATGTATCTTATAGAAAACAACTTGAGCCATTGGCTTTCCAATGTCAATTCAGTGGCCGCCTATTCTCAGCTTCCGGTGCTTCGCTCGCCGTAGCAGTAAATATGTAAATTCAGCATTTGGCATCGCACATGTGTTCCATTTTATCGACCCTCGGAACACACATCAAAGCGTGAGAACCTACCTATAACCCAAACCGTGAGCGACACACATCCCTATGACATCATAGCAGGGCCTCGGCCACCGCCAAACCAAGATCGCTCAGCCCGATTTCACCATCGTTCTAAGCCTCGGCCAGGCGGTCTTCGGTCAATCGCGCGCACGAGTGTGGCGAGCACAAGTGGCGCGGAAGGACGCCGCGCACCCGAGATGCACCCATCGACTGCAGAGACGCGCTTGGCGCCTCCGAGTGGCGACGATGACGTGGACACGCGATAAGACGCGAAAACAACCGGTGGGGTTATCGCCGTTCCATCGGGGTCAGAATTGGAGGGAGGTCACCGGGCGAAGGGAATCCGCGCGAGAGTCGCTGACGTAGCAGAGAGTTGGGGGAGAGAAGGACTTATGGAAGCAAACCGAGCACATCTGATATGCTGTGACACACACATGTGACCCTCGAGAGGAATCTCGCTCCAGAGCATCCCCAGGGTGCGCCAAGCGAGAAATATACGACTTTATTTACATCTTTCTCACGTTAAATAAGTGAAAGGCGCATTTCTATGTACATTAAAGGGATGACCGGGGCTCAGCAGAACTCCTTGAAGTTGAGCACGGCCTTCGAGGTCTTGTCGTCGAAGGCGCCGTCGAGCGAGAGGCCGTTCTCGAAGAAGTACTCGTCGTAGGAGAGCTCGGCCAGCGGGATGTAACCGTCCTTGGCCAGAAGACACTGGTTGGCGAAGGAGGTGGTGACACTCATGGCGCCGCCAATGCCCGCGAACTTGAAGAGTCGCTCGTCGAAGAACTCGGACAGAAGGCGACGGCCGATGCCCCGGCGCTGGAAGTCGGAGCGCACACAGGAGGACTCGCGACGGACGACGCAGTCCACGTCCGGAGGACAGAGTTCCCAGAAGAAGGAGCGGAGCCGCTCCGAGAGGTTCGCTGAAGGCGCACAGTTCAGCACACGAGCACGGAATACGGTACTTACAGAGCAGCTGCGCCTTGTGTGTCGCCTTGGGGCAGATCGGGAGGTTCTTGGCCGGGTCGCGGTACCAGAGACTAGCCAGGCGGTAGCCGACGATCTCGTTGGACGCCTCGTCGATGGCCAGGACGGAGAGGCCGTCGGCGAGCGAGTTGAGGACTCGTGAGGAGTACATGGCGGCGCAGTCGACCAGGTCGAACTTCAGAGCCTGAAGGGGTGAAGGGTTAGCCCAAATAGCAGGAGATTCGGGGCACTAGAAGAGCCCTGATGGGAAGGATATATGGTGCCTGAATGGGAGATAGAAAAATCTAGAATCCTAAGGTCAGGTCTCTGAATCCCAAGGACCTACTAGAAGGGGACTGTGGGGACCTAAAGGAGCCCGGGATTACCTTGCAAATGGGCGAAGTGGTGCCAATGTTGGAGACGATGAAATCGATGAGCGCTTCGGCGTCGTCGATGGTGGCGCGGCGGTAGAGGACGTTCTCCATCTGGACCATGATGGCGCTGGTGGCGGAGGCTTCTTGAGGGAGCGAAGGTGCTTGTGTCGAGGCGGCGCCGCTCGGACCTATTTATCCCGCCACGAGGAAGGGGGCTTGCAGGCCGGCGGCTGCAGGCGGAGTTGGCTAGGGGCGTCGGCGCCGTGGGACGCGACGCCTGAGAAAGGGTCACGCGGTGAGACGGTGAGACATTCGCGGCGAGAGTCCGTTGAGGGCCGCAGAGGCAGAAGGGAGCGCCGACGCTGACCATTTCCCGGGCGATGCGCGACCAGAGAACGAAGAGGAGTCGGGTCCCGCCCCTCCGCTTTCGGACCCCCGCTCGCGCGCACCACGAAGCTGGGAGACAAGTGGATCTCCCTTGAGGGGATATCCGTGAAGGCGGCGGAAGTCCGCTGGAATCTGGGCATCCTTCTAGGAGCATCCTTATCCACTCAAGAAGGGCAGAAGAGTCCGCACACTCCAAAAAAGCGTTCAACGAGCAAAAGACGATAGCGATAAGGTGGAAGTTCCCCAGGGAGAGACCGGGCGACGCTATTTTCGGCGCTTTGTGCCCGGACTACGGTAGGCCAGGAGGCGATGGAGCAGCGGAAGTTCAAACTTCGACGGTCTTTCATCCCTTCGGTGAAACCGTCCACGCGACCTTGAGGCGCTCTGTTTGCTCTCCACGTATTTTTAGATTCACCGTGTGGGCAGCGTCTTCCGAAGGGCGACTCCATTTCAACCGACGGGGACGGCTCTAATTGCAGGTCCCGCCACCTTCGCACCTATAGTCTTTCCAGGAAATGGCTGCTTTCTAGGATAGCTCGGAGAACGTAAACATGTATTCCTCCTTCTACCCTACTTCCTGCCCAGAACGGGAATTGGCGCATCCGAGTCCTCTTCAGGATACTGGAGCTGTTAGATTGAAGGTGGTTAGTATCCGGGTTTTAGGGAAACGGAGTAAGAAGGTGTCCATGAACGTGCTGGCGGTATCTATGGTAAGCTGGGAGACGATGGGGCAGCTTTTAAGTAGAATCCGGTTAAACTTTGTATATGAGATTTCAAGTACTCACACTTCTGCGGCTTCTATGGCATCAGTCTTTCCTTTAGTGGTCCCGCGCTCTGACTTTCGCAATCCAAATGTGCCTCTTGGGCTGAATGTGTGAATCTGTCACATCGAGATAGCACCCAATCCCTTTCCAGCGACCAACGATTACCCGAATGTTGTCGGTCGCGTTCCTAGATGGATCATGTCGAAACTCGGAACCTTGACAAGGAGAAAATTGTCAACGATTTTCACCGATTCGCGACGACGTTCCCTTTCTGTGTGTGTTTACCGTTTTGTTTTCTCCGTTTCGCGCCACATCGTAACGTTCTGACACTCATAAACGTCTATTTAGATTTAAAGCTCTTTTAAGCTCTATTTAGGTTTGTCGTATCCTTTGAGCAGAAAGCTTTTGGAGCTGAGCTATGCCAGTTCCCAGTTCATATCTCCATGTACTGTCTTGGCTCCAGGCACGCCAAGCCTCCATATCCCTATCCACGACAATCCCCGTGCCCTCCATTCTCACAGCAAGATAAACATCCGATGACCAACGATTAGCCCAATGTTTTTCTGCGCAGCCTTGGCCCCGTGCCAAGCCGACAACGTAAGCGGCGCCGACACAAAATCGAACCAGAGATCGCGGCGCCTCGCAGCGAAAATGCACCCGCGCGCCTTCGCTCAAGATCGATGGCCGCCGATTGACCGAGTTGGCGAGCGCGTGGTCAGCCAAGTGTCCCGTCGCGCGAGGAAACGAGCGCTTTTTCCACGACAAACGCTCTTCGCCGAAGGGGGTCTTCTTGGGCGAAGGCTCGGGTCAGCCTCCTTCGCTCTAATAGGATGGATCCGTGTGGCGCAGGGGATGACTGGGGATTAAGCGACGTGTTTTCGCCTCGAATTCCAAGGGACGTAAATAGGATTTGTTACGCAAGCGCGTTGATAAGGAAGTATGCGCGTCACCGGACGCGTTCGCGCCGAAATTATGCGCGTGGCGGAAGAGGATGTGAATGGCCGATGGGCCAGACGCTTTGGAGAGCTCTGGCCCTCGAGATTGATTTTTAAGCGCAGGGTTGGGTTTGGGCTCTTTTGACGAGGAAATGTCTGCAAGTTTTTGAGCTGCTGGAGGGGATCTCCTCGAGGGTTCGAACGCCATTTTAGGCTGGAATGTTAATGTTGAAAAATTAAAAAAAAACAAAAAATTTTTTTTAGGAAGGTCAAAATTTAAGCTCTCGTGACCAGAGCCTCTTACCACGAAAATTCTGTCTTTTGAAATTACGTCAAAAAATTCGGAAAAAATCCTTTAAATATCTAAAAATAATCATATTGTTCTCAAGTCCAAAAATATAGCGAAAAGAAGATTTAAAATCGAAAATCGCATTAAATTTTTACCATATTTGCTGTATGATTTGTTTTTCGACTTCTAATTCCTTGATCTTCTCTATGACGGATAAAGGATAAGCATCAGTAAAGACAAGTGCATCTGATCTTTTGATCAGCTTATTTTCTAACAGTCTTTCTAACAGCTCGACCTTCAGATCAGCTCGACATCTGGTTCCAAAATCGGTCTGGCTCCCGCAGGAACTTTAAGAAAATTCTTGTCAGCGTGCTCACGTAGGCGTAGCATCGTGCGTCATACATAAACAGTACTTATCCTTTGGAAGGTCTCCATGGAGATAAAAGCGTGAAAGCAGAAGTTTGATTTTGAATTTTGATTTTTGAAAAATAGAAAAACGAATTTCAAACACTCAAAGTGCGTCGCCACTTCTGTCTTCGACGGTCTTGGATCTTTCAGCGGGAATGACCGAGCGAGTGACACGTGTTTGTTTGGATGTCCGAAGGGGTTTCCCTCAATTGGCTGATAACAAGTGCTTCACGATCGATGGAAGGAGACCGTCACAGACCTTAGTTTTCTGGAGGTTTCAAGAAGGGCCATGTTTAGAAGGACAAATGATAACTGTGGGCTGGAATGGAGCGAATGGCTTTGATAGAGCGACGAGAAGTTGGGGAAATGTATCCCACTTTATCCCATGTAATAAATGTTTTAAAACATCGGATACAAGCCTTCTAGTAGCTTGACATACTTGTAGTACATAGAGCCCAAGTCTGGCCAGCAGGTGACACCCAAATGTCATTCTTCTCACCAGGATTCGGCCTAAGAGGAGAAGTGGATTCTTGTTTGCCAACAGAGCACGGCTCTTCTCCGCCGGATGTTATTGTCGAAAAGGACTTTGGTCGTACTAGGGCATACCCCGGACGACAGCCATGTGATCCGTGTGGGATACTTCTCCTGTTTGGCTGTCCTGCTGTTTACCTGCGGAGAGAGATAAAAAGTATGAATGGAGCAGGAGTCATCAAAGACCGTTCTGTTTTAGAAAGGGTGGTTCTTCTTAAATCATCCGCGAGGGTCACTTAAACTCTAAAAAAGTATGGACTGGAATTAGGTTGTTCTTCAAGTTCCAAAGTTGGGAATCACAGTCATTGTGATACGGTAACGCGACAACACTGTTTGGAGGTAAAGAACATCTTATCAGGTTTTGCTTCACTTCCCCAAAGCCTCTCTTAATAGCCATAGTATGACATTATATGTACAGGGTGTGTCATAAGTTGTAACGCACATAACACGCACCCTGTAGAACGGCTCTTAACGCTTCTGCTAGGACGTCGTGTGACATGGGTCCTGGTTCTGCAGAAGTTCCTCCCTCATCTTCAAGCCTATTTAAGATCGTTCAACAGCAGTTGTTTGCTAAAGAAGAGCACCAGATCATACAGTAACAAGACAGTATCAGCATCCATGTGAAGCTGCTATAGGTTTCAATACCTAGCAAGCCACTGACCAAACGCCCCGTGCAATCAGTGAAAACGTGTACCATACGGACACTGTTAGCAGCCTCCCTCTGTCTTTGTGACCCTCACGTCGCTTCCAAATGTGTCGAACGATGGACCGGAAGACGATGAACTCCTTATCGTAGCGTTCTAAAAGTCCACAAATGGAAACAGCGACTGTTTATCGTCTTTGGTCGTTCATTTCTGAGTTTTGAGCGTCTCTGCACCTAGGCCACCTCGATAAGCGAAATGTCGTCCAAAATTAACTTCTTCTTATCAGCCGACGTGCTCGATGGAAGTGTGCGCGCAGAGAGAACGAACCGTGAAAGAAGCTTTATTTAGGGTCTTCTTGTGCCTGTTGGGCTATTATCAGGAAAATAGAACAAATAAGAAAGACCGTTATTCTATCCGGACTCAAAATCGTGAGTGATGGTTGACCCTACGGCTACATGGCCAGATATGCGACGTTCCTGAGAACATGCTGGGTCAGTCCACTCCCACGTAACAAGGAGGGTAGGCCCAACTCTGAAGCTTCAATAAACGCTGTCAAAGGTCCTCAAGTGATTAGTACAAATTCAATATCTCGAAACTCGCAGGTGACAGCAGTGCTTTATCCACGAGCTCGCGTACCGCCGCAAAGGGACCACACACGGTGTTTTCGGAAAGTTCGCACGTTCAGGCGTGACGCACGTAAGCACATGTTCTTCTTTATTTATAGTTGTTAAAGTGATTCAAGATCTCGAAATTCGCGGTGCTAGCACTTGGACAGCAGTGTTTTATTCACAATATGCTCTATCAGAAGAGAAAACGGTGGTCGACGAGGCTGCTCTTGACGAGGTTGTTCGTGAAGAGGACGTACATGATCTTGGATATCAGGGAAGAGACGGAGAAGGTGACGAACGCGGAGAGGACCAGAGAGCCGAAGAGAACGTCCGAGACGCAGAAGAGGAGCAGCTCGAAGGAGAGATGGACCCACTCGTTGCCGTGGACGAAGGCGCGCGCGAACGCCACCTCGGAAGGGTCTCTGAAAGCTCGGAGTGTCACCCAGAAGCCCCTCTGCTCCCACCTGACGAAACTGCCGAGCTTGGAAGTGTCGCCGAGTTCCAGATCGAGGACGGTCTCAATGAAGCGCGCGTCGACTACGGCGAAGTCGACTTCGGCGTTCGTGTGGCTCAGAAGGTCGACCAAGAAGGCATTCATCTCGGAGTGCGCCTTCAACTGTTCCTCCATCTTCACCGTCGTCTTGTCGATGCCTGAGAGACGCGTCTCCGCGGGCGACTGCCTGTGCGCCGCCAGGATACGGTCGTAGGTGTCGCGGAAGGCGCGAGGGAGGGAGACGACGAAGGTTTGGAGGTCGGCGCCGCTCTCCAGGCCCCTTTGTCCCACGAGGTTGTTCTGTAAGGGGTACGGTAGGCTAAGTCTTCTTACAGTTTGAGGCCAAGGTCGCGTTTCCTACAGAAGGCCGGCTTCTACTGATAGGCTCTGGCTCACGCTTGTGGCCTGGAGATCTTGTGGCCAGGGGTCTTGAGGGGACTGCTACTTACCGCCTCCCTCTGCAGGAACTCGTTCATCTCAAGCATCCCTGTGTCGGCGCGGCCGTGGACCGAGCGGCCATGGATGTAGAAGCCGTAGAGGGGGTGCGTGAGCGCGAGAACGCTCACGTTGGCCACGGAGCACAGGTCGATGAAGTTGTGGAAGGGGTCGGTGAAGACGTTCTCCACAATGAGGACCGTCGCCGTCCACTGCACGAAGCCGATGGTCAAGTAGACGAGGAAGTGGACCGCGAAGCGACTGAATCTGGACGTCTCAAACTCGACAGGCTGGGCGTCTGCAAGCACAGGGTTACGGTAGGACCTATCACAAGGATGGGGACTCACAGAGGGAGAACTCCGGCTGGACGACGGCCCACTGCTCGAAGCCGAGGAAGTGGAGGACGAAGAGGACGGCGAGTAGCTGCAGGGCGACCGAGGTCTTACGGTATTGCTGCAGCTCGTTCCACTCGTTGGCGACCATGTAGGTGCGCCAGATGACGGGCGGGGCCAAGGTCCGTAGGGGCGCCTGGAGGTCCCTACTTAACTGGGCTTGGGCCTCGGAGACGTCCGCCACCATGCGGCTCCGCTCCCAGTCGATGAAGAAGGTCTCCGTTAGCGCAATGTGCACGTTACGGTGCAGTAGAGCCACCGTCTTTAGGCTGAGCGCCGCGATCAAGTAGACAACGAATGAGAACTCCTGGGGTACGGTAGGTCGGTAAGTTTAACTCATAGGGAGGATACCTGCTCGGGCGTCGGCATGACAAAGGCTACGTACTGCTGCTTCTTGTAGGCGAACGTGATCCACACGGCGGTGACGGCGATGACCAGTAGAAAGACGTCGGCGAGCACCTCGGCCGCGTGGAGGACGAGTTTTACCAGACTGGTCGCGTCAAGAAGCAGCTTTCCTGAGCGGCGGCCCCAGCTGTAGGTCCGTAGGGCCGCCCAGAGCACGGAGACGCTGCAGAGGACCGACATCGCTATCTCGAGGCTCTTCTCGTAGCGCCGACCCTCTACCGAGTATCGCGTCGAGAACCCAAGCGCCGTCTTCGCGTCAGGACCATCCAGGACACCGTAGCTGACTCTCAAGAAGGGTGGCAGGATGTGGCCATCGTGGCCTTCTTGGAACCTCACGTGCAGTTCCAACTTCGTGGCCACCCGCAGCGATCCGTTTTTTGTCACAAAATCCGCCAGGAAGAACCGTCGTGTCAGGACCCATTTGAGGTCGTCGGATGAGTCGAGTCGGTTGACAAAGTCGTTGTGGGACCGGATGTTTTCGTTGAGCACTGGTACGGGGTACGACTAAAAAAAGAACATGTTTCCAGGTGGGACCACAGCTGGTTTCAGATCCCAGCTGTTGTTTACTTTTCGGAAATCTGCATCGGTCTTACAGAGGTATTCGACATTTACCCTTTTACAGATATGAAGTAAAGAGAAGCCTTATCCACCAAACTAACCCAGTCTACTTGTCCTATCTCTGTTAGTCCCAGGCTGTTCCTCTCGACGCTCGCAACAGTGCGACTCTAACGCATTACTTCAAAATCAACTTGCGTCGCTTAGGGTCTTTCAAATTTAGCATTTACAAAACCGTCAAACACACACAGCCGTTTACTAATCTTCGCCAAAGCAGACATGGACAGAGTCTGTCTGGACTTCATCGAAAGCGTTTTTCTCTGTTTTGACCGAGATTGCCTCCGCGAAAGTAATCTGATCGCCTCCACGTGGGGTGCCGTTTCCCGTTCGATGATCAATAAGATCCACACTTTGCGAGTATATGTGGACGACCATTCGGGAAAGCTCTACGCAGCTGCCCACCCCGCTTGCTGCAGCTACGAGTCCGTCCCTCTGCACACTGTGCAGCTGAAGTTCATCACCAACTTCCGCATAAGAGCAATTTCCTCGCAACTAGGGATGCGGGACCAGAGAAAGACGGGAAGCCGGAAAACCGGGACAAGAAGGACCAGGAGCCAGTTGTATCCCCACACGCAATCCTATGATAAGCTACGCAAAGGATGGACAGAAATCACGATGGACGACCTCCAAAAGCTCGTTCGCCTCATAGGTCCCGCCAGATATGGAAGAACCCCCGCGCGTTACGATGGTGAATCCGGTAACTACTTGGGACTAACGGACTTCCCCGATGACATCACTCGCAAACTCTTAAAAATGCACCTTCCGCTGGACTCGATCGAGCTGTGGACCGACGACGAATTGAATACCGAGCTGGAGGACTTCTTTGAAAACACCGGGCCCCTCTACGACGTCACTTGTCGCACAAAGTGTCCCCTGGAGAAGAGCACAGTGGACGCGCTCATCAACAAGTTCGTCCCAGTGGACTATGGCAGTTTCTACTTGGAGCAGCCTCTTACCAAGGAACAGCTGACACGTCTCGTCCTCAAATGTGATAAGGCCGAAAAGAAGGTCAAGATAAGGGTGTCCCTAGAAGGCTACACACTCCTGTCGCGCGTGACCGACTACTTCGACTTAGAAAAGCACTACTCGATAACGAGAATTAGAAAGGAGGAAAAACTACCGTATGCCATCTTCGCTATGAGAGGAGGGTCGACGTTTGAACTGTGTGTGGAGCAGGTAGGCAGCGGTGAGTTCAAGTGGGAATGGACGGACTTACAGCAAGGAACGAGTGGTTCAAGAGGGAATGGAACGATTTACAGTAAAAGTTATATTCAGTCCTTGCTTCAATATTGATAGCTGCCTTCAAAACTATTGTTTTATTGCTGATTCTTTCATTAAATAAAACTACTTGGAACAATGTTTCTGTTTGTTCAGTTTGTGGAGGGAGGACCTATTGCCGTTGGAGGGACGCACCGCAGGTGTTTTTACAGTTTGAGCAAAACTACACTTTGAGCAAAAAAGCAATGCTAACATATAGGTCTGTTTTGACCCCCGCAAGCCTCTGTCTAGAGACAGTTAAAGGAGCGAAGCGATTTCTCTACTGCTTCGGCTAACCTCTTTCCGCTTGGCATAGTTACTTTAAGAAATCTCTAGTCCCTGTGGCCGTCTTTGACACATCATCGGGTTTCCAGACCTTGGTGAAAGGCGAAAGGCGAGGGCGCCAGACTTAGGCTGCAGCGCTGAACTTCTTTGCCAACGGAAAACCGAACCCAAATTTCCCCCTTTATTGGAAGAGGTAAAATCAGGACGCATGCCAGAATATGGATTGCGCTTTGCATACCTTTATTGGAATCTTTGATTCCCAAGTTTTGAAAAACTTTAATGAGTGCGATTAAATCGGTTACAAAGGTGACAACGTCCAACGCAACAAAAATTTATTAATATAACAACGCAAAAAAAACTGCTAAAGGATAATAGGGATTAATAAGTCTTGAGATCTAACGAGTTAATGTATATGGTTAATTAAAAGCTAAACCACGTCGGTTTCCTCCCTAAGTTCTTCTTTGAACAGCATATAGGCGCCGCACTTCGAAGTCGCACAGAATGACGCGAGGGAAGATCGGTGATTCCGCCCACTCGTTTCCACTTAAAACGGCGGAAATCGTTTCCCAACACCACTTAAGGTACTCGCCACCGAGGAACTGGTTCATCATGTACAATTGGAGCAGCACGTTAGCCAGAACGACGAACTTCATTACTAGATACGCGAAAGTTGCGCTCTTCCCGGTGCTCAGGCTGACCTTCTCCCGTCGAAACGCCTTCATTGCTCCATACATTGACTTGGCGATGGTCTTCACTTCAGCGTTTCGATCGTCCCCATGCATGTTCTTGCACTTCACGGCCGCGGAGATAAACACTTCAGGCGTGAGTTGTTTGCCGATGAACAGCACTCCATAGACTGCAGAGTCGTAGTATCTGCCGTCCGAACTTCAAATCCATCACGCATATCCTTGGCGATACTCGTCGGAAGCTTTCCACGAACGGCTGCGCCCGGCTACTGACGAGGAATTCAGTTCCAGAGACACCTTGCCCGTCGTCCGGTATAGTTGAAACAGAATCCTGAATCCTTCAGATCTTGGGCTCCTTCTAACTTAAGGATTGAAAAGTTAAAAGGTTGAAATTCTCCGTCGTACTTCAGTAAGCGCGAGAACGTTGATGTTGATGTCTTCGAGATTCCGGTGGAGTTGCACGAGCTTTCCATCGTCGGCGAGACGTCGCACATTCAGAGTTCCAATCACGAGTCTTCCGGTGTTGGTGGGTTGAAACATACGTGACCCTGGTGTTCCAATGCATCTGGGTCACGGGTCCGCTGCTGGTAGATGTTAGTTGGGGGAGACGATTCGGGAGACACAGTACAATAGACACACATTTGCAAGAGCAGACTTCATTTCTGGACGATCCCTGAGAGAGGAGTTGGTCGATGTTGGTGCTGCTAATATTAGGTTCCCAAGGCGTTCCACATCTGTTGTTTCATCGCTGACGGCATCCACCCGGGCGGAAGAAGCTGGAAGATGAAGTTGCTGGACTGCTGATGTGGTCGCGACGTCTTCTTCTTGTTGGCGGCGTTGGAACTACGGCATCCCTGGGGTTCCACTCCTTCTGGGAGCCGGGGCTAACATTTGATTAAGAGGTCGACC
This sequence comes from Steinernema khuongi, assembly GCA_016648015.1. Lineage (NCBI taxonomy): Eukaryota > Metazoa > Nematoda > Chromadorea > Rhabditida > Steinernematidae > Steinernema > Steinernema khuongi. Next base: position 12,898 of record JADLIF010001651.1, on the reverse strand, counting down.
ACTAACACGTGGATTGCGTGGATTCGTGGATTCTGGAACCCTGGAATTCTCGTTTGTGCTGCTTTGGAAAGGTGTCTGGGGCAGGAAGCAGATGACATTGAAGAGTATAACGGTATTTAGAGGGGTAAAACAACCGTTGCGCACAGGAATGACAAACGTTTAACTGATAAAAAAGAGAAAATTCTAGAACTTTGCGTGTGAACCCTATGCCATCAGCGCCATGGACTCAACAACAAACTGCGTGTGGCCGAGCGCGAGCGGAAACTAAGCGCGCAAGATGGAAAATTAGCGAATTGTGGATCCACCGATGAGCAAGTCGCCACAAAGGGTTGTCCAGAATCTAGTGGCTCGTCCATACCCTGCCCATTCTTGATGACATTCCCACTGAATCGCACTTGGAGAACACACTCGCACCATCCGACTGCTAATGACACAAAACAATCTACTGAACCATTCGAATCATCTCCCTCCCGTCCCGTCCGCTCCTGCGCGGAGAACTCTCCGTCTTCTTTCTGGAAACAAGGCATGGATACAGTCCCTAGACTATTTATGGAAAGTGTTTTTCTCTGTTTGGATCGTTGCAGCCTCCGACAAGCCGAAAAGCTCCCCGTCATGTGGGGTGATGTGTGTTCCGAAACCACTACCAAGATTCATACTCTGACTGTGAACAAGAGAGCGGGGAAACTCTACGCTGCTGCGCAACCCATCAACGGGAAGCACTTCTCTGAAGCTGTCGCTCTGGACTCTGTGGATATGAAGTACCTCACCAACTTTCGGATAGATGGACTCGGCGATGATTCTGAACGACTCTCCAAACCCTGGAAGGAGATTACCCTGGACAAACTACAGGAGCTTACACGCTTCGTCAAGCCTACGACGGAAGGAAGGGACCCTTTGACCTACCATTACGAATCAAGCAACCGTTTGTACCTCTACCAAGAATGCTGCAAGTATCTCACCCAACGAATCCTGGCCATGAGGCTACCCGTGGACTCGGTTCACCTGGGCTTCAACATGAATCTTGACACGGAGCTGGAGGAATTCTTCGAACACGCTGGACCCCTTTACGACGTTGTTTGCAACACCTTGACTCTGAAGTCGAGCACAGTGGACGCGCTGATCGACCGGTTTGTCCCAGTGAACAACGGCACTTTCTCTCTGAACCGCTGCCTTTCCATGGATCAGAAACAAATGCTCGAGTTAAAGTGTCAGCAGTACGAGAAAAGAGTGAATATCTCCGTGATGCTGGAAGAACCCCCGGCCAAGGCTAAAGTGCCGTTTAAATTGAGGAGGACTGCCGCAAAAACGAAGCTGAGGGAGGAGTGTTGGGTTGTGAATTAAACGATGTGAATGTGCACTAGATCTGTCCCAATAGAGCTGGCCGGTGACCTGTTCCATGACATGGTGATGTTAGTCGTGTTGCGTTGATGTGTGTTGAGTAAAGTGGTGTGTGAATCTCAAACGTTTTCCATTCACACTAAGTCACGCGTTTTCTCTTTACCAATCCCGCTTCTTGCCCATTGGAGGAAAGTCAGCCTTACATCGATTAGATTAAGTGGTGGATTAGATGGAACTGGTCCGACAAATACTAATCGCAAAAGAAGCTAGAAGGAGGTATACTCAGAGGAGCACACTCACTGAAAAGGAACTCAAACTTAGACCAAGTGAGGTGTCAGGGTCATGGGAATTCCGACCTCAAAAATCTGACTAATAAAAATCGATAAGCTGTTCTCACATGTCGGCCTCGCACTTTCGTTCACCCCTAGGATATCCCCAAGGCTTTTTTTTCTTTTTTTCTCGTTTTTTTCCATACATTCCAAACTTTGGACGCAAAACAATATAGCTCAAAGAACTAAGAACTTGGCGACATGACAAATATGTTCTGTTGTTACATCTTTAGCACCAGCCCTGTTCGGTGGTAAGCGGTCGGGTCGCTTCGCAGCTCTCTGAGGAAGCGGTTGACCTCAGTTAGTCAAATGTCGACCAGTCAACACCAGCCAACAAGCAGATCGTCGCGACCACATCAGCAGTGCGCAACTTCAACCTCCAGAAACGCCCAAGTCTCAGCGAGCTCCGAAGATGGTTTGGTCGGCAGCAGAAGGATCCCGAGTTTCCTTGCAAGATCGTCTGCACCACCAACTTCTTCCGGTGGTCCGAAGTCCTCAGCGATACCGCAACGGATGTGGAACGCCTCGGAAATCCCAGGAAAGCAACTCCATCATAGACCAATTCGCCACCCAGGGACCTTGTACTCTTGCTTCCTTGTGCATTTATGGCGTCCTGCATGGAAATAAAGTTACGACCAGTCAAATGATTGCCCCGGTTCCCAGAAGGAATGGAACTCCATCTCGTAGCTCCAACGCCGCCAACAAGAAGATCATCGTGACAATATCTGCAGCCCTGCAACCTCAACATCGTGCCCAGCTCTGGAGATGGTATGGCCTGCAGCAGTATGCTGCCGAATCCCGTCGCCTTCTCGCCTACAACAACAACTTGTTCTACACTGTCGGATGACAACAGCGAAGAAGCAGCAGATAAACGCAACGGGAATCTACAAGCCTCAGCACCACCATCGACCGATTTGCCATTCAACGACGTTCTTTTGCAAAAAAAATGTCTATTGTACTCTTGCTTGATTGTGCTTGATTGTGATTGTGGAAATTCGCCAAGAGGATGATGCTCAGAGAAGACAGACGCTGGTCCACTGAAGCAACGCTCTCGACGCCTACAGACGACTACCCTGCAGCAAAGAGACCTCTCGGACGACCGCGCTCTAGAGGGGAAGACGACTGGAAGAAGGTAAACGCGAATTGGAGCAGTTGAAAGCAGAAGATTGGGATCAAATAAAGTATGCTTACGTTCATTGTGAATTGATAATAATAATAAAAAATAATAAAAATAATAAAATAATAAATGTTAATAATAAAAAAATGTCTATCGTACTCTTGCTCGATTGTGCATGTATGGCGTCCTGCATAGCGTATAATGTTTTAGAGGAATAAAGTTAAATTAAGTTATCGGGGTAAGAAGCGGCTGGAACATCTTCAGAAAATACCAGCAGTTCCCGGCCTCAAGAAGTGCGCAGATGCGATGGAAACGAAGACTCTTCAATCAATGCATCCTGCCAGCCATGCTCTATGGATCCGAGAGCTGGGCACTCACCAAAGACGCAAGACAGAAGCTCGCGACAAGCCAACGGCGGATGGACCGTAGAATGTTGGGAATCCGATTGATGGACCGCAGAAGCAACGAATGGCTACGAGGAATCACAAAGGTCAAGGACATCTAGGAAGCAGAGACAGGAAGAGATGGAAATTTGCGTGGAGACGGAAAGGCGATCCCCAAACACAAGACCGACTAAGAACGATGGCGCGACATCACAAAGACGATTTGAACCCAGAGATGGCAGCAACGAGCAAGGACCGAAGAAGTTAACAGGTGGAGCTCATTGGGATGCGACTCATTGTGATTAGATGTGATTTCGTAAATAAAATTGAAAAAAATGAGTTACATCCTAGCAGTGATAGAACCATAAAACAATGGTGTTGGGACCCATTTTGAGTTGTGCTTTCCTCGCATCGCTATGGAAGGTTGACACTCGATTTTTAACTTCGCTTTTGTGTATTAAACGGCATTTTTCCCACAAAAAAATTTTTTCGCTCGTCCTCCCCAATCACGACATGAACACAGTTCCTCAAATATTTGTGCAAAGTGTGTGCCTCCGCCTGCTGGATCGTCCTTCTCTCCTGCAAAGCTCTAAGATCTCTTCCTCGTGGGGTCAAATATGCGCTGCAACCGAAAAGAAGATCTACACGTTGACCGTGATTGTGGATGAGGAGGAAGGAAAGCTCTACGCTGCTGCTGGTCAACCTTCGCTCAAGTACGATCGTTTCGTCGCTCTCGACAGTGTTGATCTGAAGTTTATCACTAACTTCGATATTGAATCCTTTTACTACTACGCTGGTGGTTTACCCGACAACTTTAAGGAAATCACTCTGGGCGAGTTACAAAGGCTCGTTCGCTTTATAACTCCCATGGAACGAGGAAGAGACCCCGAAATATTCGATCTTGACTCTAGCAATCGTCTGAATATATGCGACCCCACCTCCCGGATTACCAAACAACTTCTTACTATGCGACTGCCAGTGAACTCAATAGGCTTGATCTGCGGTGAAAGCGCGCCTGAGCTGGTGGACCTTTATGTGAACGCGGGACCGCTCCATTACATCCATGATATGATAACACGCGAGCCGGGCAACATTGACAAGTTCGTTCCAGTGGATGGCGGCAGATTTTCTCATCTTAAGCCCCTCCCCATCGAACAACTGGAGAGACTCGTCTTGAAATGCGAGATGTCGGACAGAAAAGTCAAGATAGAGGTGTGGCCTGAGGATTGCGCGGATTGGTTGGAAGTGACCGACCTCTTTGACTTCGACAAACACTACTTGGAGAAGAAAATTGAAAGGACAGAAGTTATCGCCCGTCGAAAGGGTGCAAAGCTGTCAGTGCGTGTGAGCCGTTTCGTGAAAAGGGGACGACTCCGGTGGCAATGGTTCGATGCTGAAGAAGGTGCGTAAGAAACGCTACGAGTTTTCCATATAATGTTCTTCTATGTGTTATTCTTGTGTTCATAAAATAAAATGGTGTATTATTGACTAGCAAATTCCTAGCTCAGGAAATATTTGGTACCTGCCAGGATAAAACTGCAATAGAATCTCCTAAACTGAAAGGCAATCACTAAGAAAAAATTAAGGCATGTTGTTGAAGTACTACACTGCTAGTCATAATGATAGGACCACCCTGGATTTTGCCCGTATCTCGTGATCCACGGGGTTTCTGAAAAAAATGGATGTCACCATTGAAAAGAGCATCTCAAATAACCACTAGAGCATCGGAAAAAAGTAACAGTTTGTGAAATTTGTGCACAAATGAGTCCCTTTTTCCTGTTTTCGTGCATAGTTAGGGGTTAGACAAGAAATTTGGAACGAGAAATTTGCGGGACAAGAAATTTTTGGTATCAAGGCGGAAGGATAAGAACTGTGCACCGCAATAAAACTTCCAACCAGAAAAATGAATGTAACGATCGCGTAGAGACCCACGTTTAGCTGTCCGTTCCTCGCACGGAAGCGGAGGAAGACGTCGAAGAATACGGTATCGGGATGGACGGCGCAGATCTCCTCGATGCTCATCTCACAGTTCTCGCGATATCGTCTTCCCACCAGGAACGCGCCTCTTTTGATCTCCCTGGCCAAGGGACACAGCTGCAGCGCTGTGGACTCGGAGATCGTGTTGAGACCCAGGAAGGACCCGTCCAGGGAGTAGACGGCGGCGACGAGCTCCAGGCGGCTTTCATCGGCGTCGGCGACGAAGTTGAACTCCTGGTCGATGACACTCTCGCGGTAGAGCTCTACGGAGGCCTCGTCGCCGTAGAAGAGCGTAGGAAGGGGCGCGGTCGTCTTCTGTGCGATCTGGAGAAGGGCGTCGCAGGAGGACGTCCCCGAGAGGGCGAAGTTCTGCAGGACGCACAGGTTGGCCAGATGCTGGCACTCTCGAGTGACGCCTCGGGCGCAGAGAGCCTCGGCCTTGGCCCGATGCGTGGAGATATAGTCCGAGACGACGCGGACGCCCTCCTCCCACTCCACGAACTCTGCCTGGCCCGAGAGACAGGGCGCGTTCTGGAAGAGCACTCCATGAAGCAAGACTTCCAAGCAGTAAAAGTCGCACCTTCAGTTCGCAGAGACAATCGCTGGTGGCACACTTCGGACAAGCCGCTCCTTCGCCATTGTCGCACTCGTCCACGCATCCTGCAGCGCTCGTTTCGTTGCCTGAAAGCAGAGCTTTTCTTCTTGGGACCAAAGACTTCCTTCTGGGACTCACGTGAACTGCAAGGAGAGCACTCGAGCGAGGCGCCTTCCACCCAGCTGGAGGCGAAGAAGTCCCGGGGACAGCGGCAGTGGAGTCGGTCTCCCGATGGGATCGTCGTTTCGGGACACTCGACGCACTCGAGGAGCGTTGAATCAAAGAAGGTGTTCGAGGAACAGTCCTCCGGCGTCAGGAAGGGCGTCGCTTGTCGGGAGCGGAGTTGGGCCTTCAGAGAAGGCAGAACAAACAAAAGAAGGAAGAGAGGGAGAGGAGTCATCGAGGGAAGACGAGGCTGGGTGGCGCGGGGAGCGACGCGCGCCAGTTGCCATGGAGATTGGAGAGGGCGCGGATGGGAATTCAGGTCACTTAAGTGGATATGATCATCTGAGAGACACCCGGACGGTAGCAGATTGGAGAAGGTTCAGAGTAGCCGGCTCTGGACGTTGCGGATGTCCAAATCTAGAGGCGAAGTTGTGAATGGGCGACTTTCGAATCCGACCGGCGTTTTGGTCCGTTTCGTGAACTCCTCCAAAGTATTGTACTGTTCAGCCTGGAGTAAAGTACCATTGCAGTTTATTCTAACGATAACTGGTTTATTTAGTATTTACACATAAGGATGAAGTCATGTGTATGGCAAGAAGGGTAGGCAGGTCGGGAAAGGCGGGTACAATGTAGGGGGATTCTGGATCGACGTCCAACGGGTGGGACGTGGCGGGGATAAAGGTGTGGAGGAACTGCGTCGGGTCCTGGAGGCGTTCCAATGCCTCATTGTCCCTTTCGAGGGTTGCGAGCATGTCCGCGAGGTGCGCAGACACGATCTGGACCCGGGCGATGAGGTCGTCGCGCTCGGACACCCTTTCCAGGAGGTCCGAGATGCCCTCACGGACCGTCTCAGGCACCGCAATCTGCAGCGGCTGCAGATTGTGGGCAGGCCCTGCGTGGTTTAGCACCGCGCACCATGCGCACACGTAGCTGTACGCAGGTGGGGGCATGCAGGTCATGCATCCGGCTATGGGTAGGTAGACAGGGAAACGATGGAGGCACTCAGCACATCTCCAGCTCTCATGCCAGTAGAGGATGCTGAGGTTCATGAGGGCAACGTTACGGAGAGGTTGGTGGTCGGGCATGGAGGCCCTGCAGCTACCGCACCCATTTAGGCGGGGGTAGCATAAGCTACAGACGGTGTGACCACAGGGTAGGGTGTGAGGATCAAGAGTCATAAGCTGGTCAAAGGAGGGGCTCTTTGGCGGGTCGAAGAAGGGTGCTCCGGCTCCTCCGCAGACCGTTTTCTGCTCCCATTCGGAGAATTCAATTGTTGCAGAATGAATGAGAAGCTGGTTGACACCTCTGGAGATCCATGTGTTCATGGGTTCATGGCTTAGCTCCATGTGTTCTGGAGACTCAAACTGTGGTTCCAAGGGGAATGGAGCTTGAACACCTGAAAGGAAAGGACATGAACATCTGAAGACTCGGGCTGACTGCAAACCTGTGCAAATATGCGATGGTGTGTAGCATGGGTGCACAGCAGTTTGAGCAGGATTGAAAGTCGCTCTTGTTCGAGTTCCCTTTTGATATGCCTCCGCTCATGTTTGCAGGGCTCAATGTTTGGCTGGGATTCTTGAATTGAGAGATCTCAAGGGAGCCTTTGGTTAAAGCGCTTTTCTTTGTGATTAATTTCAATGGCGACTTTTTATGACGCCGCATTTGCTTCATCCCCTTCTAAAGCGAACAGGGTAAACAAGAGCTGTCTCTAGTAAGCTTACCCTGGTCATAACTAGTCCATGTTCCTGTCTTCGTCCATTCGGTTCTAGTAATTGTCCATGACTTCTGGTAGGTCATGAGGCAGGCACTTCGTTTGGTACAGCGAACACCCGCTCTGATGATATTCTTAAAGGAAAGAACATGAAGTAGGTGAGTGCATTGATGCTGTATACCTGGTCAAATAATTAGATTTGAATGGCAATTGAAGGGGTTGTTCAGAAGCAGATTCCTTAAGTGGATCTGCTGTGCAGGTTTCATGTTTTGATCCATATTCTTCTGTTGGGAGAATTGCAAGAGCAGTTCCTCTGCGTCTCCAACCACTCGTTGTGGGCTTCTCCTCAGCCTGGCTCCTGATCTGGTCCTTCTGGAACCTCCGGAAAGAAGCGCGGTCACTGTACATGCTGTATACCGCCGGTTGGCGGTAGCGCATGCTTTTTTCACAGCATGGTGTCTCTTCTACTTTGCGGATATTTAGCCCAAGGTATGCGTTCTCTGCATTTGCTGTTCTCTCTTGGCGATCCAAGTACCACATTTCGTGGGATATTTCGACGCTGAAAAGGACTGTACTTAGAGTTACAATATCGATGAGGATAATCCCAGAACATGAAAATTATTGGTTTACATTTAGTGGCAGCAGAGAGTATGAGCTTGGCCATGACAGGTTGCCACTGACCGAAGGGCAATGATGGGCCAGTACTAAGGGCCAGTGGGACGGAATGGAGAGCGGAAGGCCAAATATTGAGAGGTCAAATCAAGAGACTTTGAGAAGACCATCCCTGACAGAAAAAGCAAAGTCAAGGAAGTAGGAAAGAGTAGCTTTTTACTTCTGCGATTGCACAATTGCCGCCGAGGTTCTAGAGATGAGTGCCAGGGCACGCACGTAAATGTAGAGTTTTTTTAGAGATTTCAAGTTTTGGACACCACACGAATTTTACCATTTTGGAACTTTAAAGTCCTGCTCATTGGACGCTGCTGTACAGGAAAGTGGGAATGGATACGATCATGGATAAGGTTCGGTAACCAATAAGACTTTGTGTAAGATGGTTCAACTATGCTTACCGTGTGTCTTCGACCCTGAGGAGCTTCTTTGTAAAGGCTCTTCTCGATGAGGGTCCACTACTGGCGCGGGGAGATTGGGCGCCTTCTGATTCTGGCGCTTTTAATCCCTAAAGCAAATGATGAACAGAACAGTTTGACCCTAAGCAACATACTGTGGTGCGGACCTGTAGGCTAAGGGAAGGGTCCTTCACCGCCTTAGTCAGTTTGTTCTCCGTCATGTGTCGGCGCAGTGATTGCGCCAGGTGGAAGTTGCATCCCGTCACCTAAACAGTCATTTTAATTGATAAGATAGGAAAAACTATCAAAACTGTGAAAAACCTTGTTTTAAATGTATACAAAATAGAATTTCCATTCTAAGCACATCAAGGAAACATACATTAATGTTTGAAAATGTGTCTTCTGCGCCCTTTTTCCGATCTCCGGTTGTCGTCAAAAGCCCTGTCGATCTATGATGGCATCGCTGCCATGGCTCGTAAGGTGGCTGAAAAGGTCGAACGATATTTTATTTTCTTTTTCTTGAGTTTTCTTTACTTTGGCGATGCATCTCTACAGTTCGCCGTAAAAAGTGACCAGAAATTTAACCTATATTTTTGCAAAACTTTGCATCAGCTTTTGCGGGCTTGGAAGAATTAACTGGATGGTCGGGAAGGTCTGCTGTTAGGGGGGTAAGCGTTCGGGAGTGAAAAAGGTTGGAACGGAGGGAGGGCTGGAAGGCTGGACACTGCTGGAAAGATGGGTGTTACCGGGGAGAGGGGGGGTTCTGGATTGTAGCTTGGAACTCCAACGGGTGCGCCGAGGCGGGAGAAAAGGGTGTTCTGGACAAAGGCTGCGGAGAAGCGGACTGTACTTAAAACTGGGACCCCACATATATATTACCGGCGCAGGGCTGCTATCCCTTGGCGCTTTCCGTGTTGTAGGATAGGATTTCGCTCCAAACTCACCGTGTGTTTATGCACTTCTGCATTTTAAACCACATATTCTTTCTCCTGCTGTAGAGAAAGCTCTTCTCCAGGCCTTTTCTGCTTTTTGTTGTGGATCCACTGGTCTTGGTAGCCATGGCCCTGCGAGAAGATTTAGGGATCTATTGCTTTTGGTGGTTCTGATCCCTAAAACGAATAAAGTAAGCAGGGGTTAACTCTCTTCAGCCTACTGTGCAACGTTTTGCGCTCCCTCCTTAGCTTCTTTTTGTTCCAGTAATTGTCCATGATCCCCAGGTTGTTGAGATTGTGAGTGTTTGCTCTATGAAGTGCCCATTTGGAGGTCGATATCTGCAAAAAAAACAATAAAATGAGTTAAAATGAATGGAGTACGCGACATCTGATATTCATGAGGTCAAAGGAGCTCTACGCCGAGCTCCCTGGCGGAATGGCGGAGTTACACGCAAAATATGACCAAATATCCTTAGCAAGCAATGAAAATACCCAGGATAATACGTACAAGGTGTGAGGGTGCGAGCAGAAGAGCGGGCGGGGGTCTCTTCTGGCTCTTTTACCCTTCTTTGTCCTGTGCCGCTCACGGAGTGTGAAGTGAGAGGCGTATCGGCCCTTCTTTATCTTATGGACTGGATTAGACCCTTATGTGGACCATATGTGAAGAAGAAAAGCAATGGAAGCTTAGGGAATTTCAAGCTTGAGTTATGGCCTATAAAGTCTCCGCTCACCTAAAAAGAGTCAGAGGACAAGGGGACCGTCCAGGCTGACATTCTGAGATCAAAAACTAATATCTTCTGAGCACTTATATCGCAATACTTTAGGGCGCAATATCGATCTTGTTCGAACCACGGGGTCCCACCACGCTATCTGTCATGTAATCAATTCACCTATCCACTCATTTCCAGTATGGTTTAGTTCAATCCCCGAAGGACCGTTGGGAATGTTCCTTGGTCAAACCGAAACCCTAGCAGCCAAGGACAGGGAGCGTTAGTAGAATGATCAGACTTTCCGTTCATCGGTCCTTCAGGGCAGAGAGCCGGCCACTCATTTCCAGAATGTTCCCTGGCCAATATGGGTCTCATTGGCCACCGCACAGATTTTACGCTTCCGCCCAAACTCTCTCATATAAGCACCTCCGAAGAGATGCAGTTCCAAAATTTGACCGCGCCACTTCCACGAGAAGGAGAAGATTTACAAGAGAAGGAATACACCCTGTGCACTAAAAGGAGCGAGGTTGGAAGTGCGCGTAGTGCGTATATTGCCTACTGTAATCCAATGGAGCTGGCGAGGTAACGAGGCATAAAGTCACGCCCGTTTTACACGCTTATGTTCATAATGTGATAGCTTGGCAAATAAAATAGTGCCCAGCGCTTTTCAGTGAAATAAGACGTATTCCTGCGTAGTTTGCCGAGATCTGTCGTTGTGTTTTGGCGCAAAGAAGCGTTTGTGGGAGGCGACGGAGGCACAAATATCTTTTTATGGCGATCGCCGACAGTCGCGGTGACGCCGTTCCTTTAACAGCCGTTATATTCGGGTTTTGTGGGAAATGATTGGAAGGTAGGTGGAGGATATAGGGCAAAAGCAAGTGGGTAGATGAGCATGAAAACGACGACGACAAGTGGGTGAGCGCTTATGGTCGGAAATAAAACGTCTCGCCGCTCAAAATTGAAAAACAAGAGAACGGTGAACGGAGCCACTGGTTACACGTAGTTTTGCGGTTCTCAAAAGCACCAGAGCACTAAAAGTGCATCAAAAGCTCTGGAAAGAAAGACTAAACATCACAAAGATCAAAAGCAGTACTCGAAAACTTAACATGTGCACAGGAAGTGGTCCAGGATGGCGATAGCGTAGCAGGGATATGCTTAATTGGCGAAATTAGCGCAAGCGTCTCCATATGCCGCTTACGGAGCTGCTTGATCCTGACCATCGCCAGTCGCTGGCGAAGTCCAGTGGGCCAGGCGCTCTCTAGCGCGGCCCTCTTCTCGCGTCTCTCTTGTGATCGCACACTATCTCTGCCACCTGCACTGAACGCCAACCCTCTTCTTCCCTTTATTGTGACTGTCTCGCTATAAGAGGGACGGCGTTCATCGACTAAATGCCCGCTTGTGGGTTTAGGGTGCTCCTGCGAATTGGTGCGATCGTTCCAACACATTTTCCCATGAATGAGTGTCCCGCTCATTGATGAGTCACTGGCGCCGGATGTCGTTCGGCTATAAAGAGATTCAGCGGGAACCCATGAAATTAGGACGAGTGGAGCGTAATCGCGCCAAGCATACGTGATACGGCGTCACGATTAGCTGTCACGCTCTGCTTTCGGTAACGCACAAAGATCAAAGAAGATGCGACAACGTTAGGCCCTTTTGGCGGCGGCGACCACAACCAAAGAGTTCTCCGAGCATGCGATCGAAGCAGATAAGCCTCCACTGGGAACTAAGCCTTGAAGCAGATGAGCTTCCACACGGAATAAATTTAGCGTTTACCTTATTGACAACTCTGAATGGAATAATGCGCGTAAATTTCGTTTGCTGAGATCGCCAGACGGCGTGGCGGTTTACCCTCGCGGTTTGAACTGTAAAAGGCCTGGAGCCAGGAAAAAACGCACACTCGCAGCTAAAATTAATCTCATAATGTTTAAAGCTGAGAGTACTATCAGTGTGAACGGGGGTTGCTGCGTTCACGCTAACGATGGCTATGTATGTGGGATGCTCGCCAAAAGCAGCGACTATGTCTATGTTCGCCACGCGGTACACAAACACGGCACACTGCCGCCACGCGGATACTCCTCTCCAACGCAACCACAGCCTAGTCTCAGGCCTAACCTGATGCCCTAAGCTCACGATACACGGACTAGTCTCGGCTCGAATCCGACACCCTAGACCGCTAAGACAGTGCAGATACACTGGATCACGAACGCAGAGACACAGACGTCTCGTACACTTTTTATTGCCCAGAAAGGGGACTTACAACAACAAACAATGAATCGTCGGCTCTCTGGCTCGACGGTAACAAACAGCAATTGACGGGGCTCTTCTGGCCACGCGTCGTCCCAGTATGGAATCCGAATCCGCCTCCGAATCCACTCGCCACCTCGCCTTCGGAATGATACGCAGCTGGGCCTCGCAGGGATGTCGTGTCGAGATCCTCGGCGGTGATGATATCCATGTAAGGTTGCAGGGGATTGTGTGGTAAGAACTGTGTGAAGATAGAAACAGCTGTGTGGTATAAGGCTGTGTGATGACAGAAGAAGGGTCGCTGACTGTAAGTCACGACATTCCCGGCCCCCT
>JADLIF010001649.1:0-31094 GCA_016648015.1 Steinernema khuongi | reverse complement strand
GCCGACCTTCAGCTTCACCTTCTTGAAGTCGCGGTCCTTCTTCTTCTTTTTCGCATTCCCCATCTTCTGAAAAAGATAGTAAGATTCAATCCTGCTCGTTTCCAGCAGTTTCGCGAGTTTCCAGCAGTAAAATCCCACGATTGCGTGAAGCTATGAGCTTTAATGAACATGAACGATTCGATATATCGCGCGGAGGAAACGTATTGGAGGTAAATTTAGTCATTACATAAAGTTAGACAATACGATGCATATTTTAACCAGGGAACAACGTATGGCCAGTCTCCACAGACGAAGATGGTCGACGACACCGTCAACGACAGTCACGCTCCTCCAAAAAACGGTAAACATTACATGTTCGGTAAATGCGACGACGGCCCATCTGACATGTGAGCCATACGAAAGCCGAGATTCAGCTCCAAAAAGGAACTACAAAAAGTCGGAGACCCAATGTCACACCGAAATTCGCACAACCTTTTTTTATACATTTTGCGCCACGGCCAAAAAGTCTTTGATATCTGACCCTACACCCTCAGTTAAGATTTTCTGTCAGATCGGTCCAGAAAAGAATTAGGGAAAACTCGGAATCACCATGGTGTCGATACTCAAACAGGGCATGTTCCAGGGCATGTTGACCAAGTTAGCAAAAAAACATCTTTCAAGAGAATTGCGAGAACTGACGGATAAAAGCGTTTTACGGATTTATTCTTGTTGTCGCTCTGCAACGTTCTGTGACTCATTATTTGCTTGTAGCTTTAAATACAATCCGTTTGCCGATTTAGGTATCATATGGATGTTTTTTCTTGGCTAGAGGGACTACAAACGTTAGTGTTGTCGACTGTTTGACTTATAATACCGTAATCGGAGACTATCCTTTAGTTCCAATGTGACGATACGCACATATGACTGATTTGCTGTCTGTTTTATACAGTATCTTTCATGTTATATCCGCTTCAAGCGTATTTACCTGTCCTTTCGCAATAGTTACAAACGTCTCGTGACACTTCCCATGTTGTGTCGCTCCACCCTCTAACTTCGGCCTTACCGGGCGGCGACTCTTCAATTCTTTTACTCGCGCTATCACTGCCGGGCCGCCAGGGGGCTATCACAATCGATTCGCTATAAGCAGTGCGTGCGTGATGGGTTTGTCGAAGGAAGCGCGAAAACAACAGTTGGAGACAGTTCCAGAAGTTGTGGAGCTGGTGAGTTCGACTGGATGGAGCGTTTATGAGATTTATTTAAGCTAGGACGGCATGGTCACGTTACAACGCGGCAGCTCAGCGTCGTTTCAAATAAGATCGCCGAACGGGTCCCTTTGACGGTACAGCAAGAGGCCCTGATGGACTCCTTAATGCAAAACGCTGAGTCACGCGTTTTCTCTGCGGAGGATATCGAGGCAGTGGTGAGTGGTAGTCGTTTCACAATGAGCATTTATTGTATAAACTGGCACGATAATACCTTCGGAATTCAGCTCGATTCATCAGACGTCCAGGATACATGCTTAAAGAAGGTGCTTTACCGCATCGGCGAATGGTTTTTCCCACGTTCCATGCTCTCCGACTATAAAAGTTACATCTACGCCTACCGCTGTTGGCCACCTCCACTCTTCTCCCCCGTCGTCATTGCCCTCTGCATTTGCATCTTCGTGCTAGTACCGGTCGAATATTATTACGACTACGGTATACGACCTTGTAATGCCAAACACGTGTACCCGTACCTTACAAATATGTTCTTTCACTCGAGGTGAGTTATCCTCTCAGCATCTTCACGAGCGTTCTTCCTAGCTTACCTCACCTCATATGCAACAGCGTTATTTTGGCCCTTTGTTGTATCAAAGAACTTGTACACCACTACAGGATAATTATCATATTTTTACTTTCTGGTATTGGATGTAAGAGATTCTTTCTAGTCCTTCCTGCAGTTTGTACATTACTTCCAGCGAGTTTGATCTATGTAAGCTTCAGCAAAGAAGACGTTCCTTGCATTGGAATGTCAGGAGCGATCTATGGACTTCTGGCTATTCATCTCTCGGACATTTTCTTGGTAAGGAGAATATGCATACGAACCGAAATCACCCATCCCTCACATCCTGTCGGGGCTAATCCTCTAATTTCCCTTTTGTCAGTATCGCAATCAAAATCCATTTTAATAGTTAGGAGTAGCGTGAAAAAAGAAAACAAACACGAAATCAGAATCATGATTCGGCTTCATTGGCTTTGAGCCCACATTCCTTTAAAATATGTTGAGAATGTTCAGAATGCTGTCCATTACAGAACTGGAGCGAGATGCCTTTTCGCTTCGCCCGCGTTCTCATCATCATCGGGTTCCTAATCTCCACCAACTACGACCTTATTTTTGGAGCAGCCACTCTCTACGACACACGCATTGCCCACTTTGCCCACCTCGGTGGCTTTTTCTTCGGCTTTCCATTGGGGATAGTGTTTCTGAGAAATCTGCAGGTGGACCAATATCTTGCTACCAAACATATGTGCGCCGGTTTAGGTCAGAGAATACGATACAGTCGCACGGATCTGCTGCATGGTGCTTCTTCCTGTTCTGTTCCTATCCACCGCCGCTTTCAATGTACTTGTATTCGAATCCTTGTGTAACAATCCGAAGAATGCTACCGGAACCATCTGATCTCTTGACAATTGTAAACACGTAACAGTACATTTACTTATTCTTTACAAATCGGGTTAACACCTCATACAAATAAAACACTATTCCGTCTGCTGCGGCGGTTGCTGGGCTCCGGGTTCCGCCATGGGGATCTCAAGCCATTGTGAGAGCTGAAGGCCATCCTTGCCGTCAACGCTGACGGAGACGTACTTGATCAGTGTATCGATGAGGTCGGGCATCTCGAGGTAATAAGATGCATTAATAACGGCGGCGAGGCGACTGCGCGGGACCAAGGGCTCAAAAAGCTCGGTATCAACCTTGTTCACAGCGAGGTTATACTTCATAATTTCACGATCTTCCTCGGTTCTCGGCTCTTCGTCTTCGTGGGCCAGCAGCCACTTGGTAATGACCTCCAGCACCTCAGTAGAGAGCGAATCGAATTCAATGGCTTCCTCGCCGTTGAAGGAGGTGTCCTCGATCATTTGACTCAGGAAAAGCGACTTCTTAATGTACTCCGGCTTCAATTCGAACTCCTTTCCTTCGTTGGACTTCACGCGAATGATCTCGCTGATGGCCATGTTTGCCTTAAAATACGGATTTTTCAGAGATTAACACCAATGCACGAAATCACGAGCGACCATCTAAGCAGTGAAATATACGACAGAAAGGAACCTCAGAAAGGAACCTCAGAAAGCTACGGATAAACAGTTGAACACCGACGCCAATCGATTTGGAGGAATGCGCGTTGCCGCCGATACCGTCCGCGTTCGTGCGAGGAAAATATTTGTATGGCCCGGCACTGGCGCCGAAGTGTCGCGCGCTGAGGTGCTGCGTTGCGTTTGCTGGGACAGCGCGCGGCAAAGGAGATAACGAACGAACGAGCACGGATATTGGCGCCAACATGTAACAAGTATACATGCAAGCAATATCCCGATGAGATTTCGCAATGACGGACCACGGTGAAACTTTCAATTGCGCTATAAAGAGAATTACTCCTTCTATATGAGAGAAGAAGCCTCAACATTATTTCCGGATACCCTATTTTCTTTCAATACGACACTTTTGGTGAAACAGTAGAGGATAGCGAGAGTTGCCATCTGGTCCTCGCGTTGTGCGGGGCAATGTCCACGTTTGATCCTGAAGGAAAATTCTTTGAGGAGATTCTTGGAAGCAAATCCGAGCACAAATGGAGTGGTAAAGAAGGGATACGCGCGAGAAGATTCCAACCCTTGGTGGTCGACGTAGAATACGTCGGATGACAAAGCAGAACGTCTTCTCTTGAAGTCAGCCAGGAGCTAATTTTAAGTTTCCATTCGTACATAAGGAAAAACTTGTAAGACCCGGCGCCGAAGAGCCGCGCGCTGAGTTGCCGCATTGCGATTGCTGAGATTGTGCGCGGCTCAAACAAGATAAGGAGTGGACGAGAAAGGTTATTTATGGCAACACGTGGCAAAATTTTCTCTGCATGGGTGAAACATTAGACAGTGGAGCAGCCAAGATCATGTAACGGTTGAGGGTCGGTTTGCGGTTTTGCGTGAAACACGCATAAGTCAACAACTTGAAGTTCGTGGCGGTACGCTCAAAAGTGATGTGGGACCTTAGCAAGAGAGAGAGAGAGAGAGAGGAAAGGTGCGTCGGTGAAGCAAGTGGAACGCCGTGAAACGAGACGCGAACAAGTGAACGGGTCTCTTCTCATCATTGAAGACAACGCGTAGTAATGTGGAACGAGGAAGTCACTTTGAGACCTGAAAACAGAATTTTCCTAAAAAAGGCTCTGCGCATCATGTGGGTTTAAGAAGCTCCTCAATTCATAGCAGAACTCAAAAGAATAATAATAGAAAAAAGATGTGAACATTCTTATATGGAGTGAGACCAAGGGTGGATCCTTTTTTTGCCAAATAACGCACATGGGAGGTGTAAGATAACTGGTAACGGCAAATTTATAAACAAATTATAGAAAGCATCGGTTGAATTGTTATTGCGGTCGACTCCTTAGAGCCGTTTTGATGAAAATGGTGAGTCATCTGCTGTATGTACAGAGGGAGGTGGTTCGACCAGCCAAGCAATGTGCCAATGACTCATTGCAGTGATAATTGTTATCAGCCCTTGAGAAAGAAAAGAAATATTTGTAGAACACACTACAACTCACTAAAAACCTTAAATTTTCAAATAGAATTTTATAGTTTACACATATTGAAGTTTAGTTTACTGATGGAACGATTTGAGGACCATTTCCAGTCAGAATTTCGATCAACGCCCACATCTTACTCATAAGAAACGGTGTATACATATACACCAAAACACAGAGTTAAAGACAACTCAGCATGTTGCGGTGAGAGAAGTTCAAAAACGGTGATAGAACATGGAGCCAAGGGAAGCATGACCCGGAGGCTCTATTCACATATTGCCGAGGGCCATAGCGCTCATCATCACCATCTCGTGGTTTTAAATTTTAACAGGTATTTAAAGTACAAGCAGGTAAAATCGGATCACAAGTAAAAGTGAAACGACCGTTTGTTTTTGACTTTGTGGATGAAGATGGTGAGTCACCTCTGTGATGCCATCACTGCGATGGACACGTCGATGTGTTCTGTAATAGATGCACCACTGGCAAAGATTGTAATGAAGTTAAGAAGCAGCTAAAGAAGAGCACATGGCTAGCTCGTCCTGTAAATTCCCACGGCTGTCCTTTAAGGGCAGAAAGAGAATTTCATTGACAAATAAAAATAACCACTCGGCGGCAACAACCGATCAGTGACAGATTCGTACAACATGAGCAGAAATACGGATGGATACCTTCCTTGACTTCGAGACTGCTTCTGAAAAAAGAAGGCAGGAATAAGGGCCGAATGTGCGAGGTCTACTGGATATCTATGAATTTTCGCGGTCTTTCCGGGGCTGTGTTGGGCGGTGTTTCAATGTTTCTCGATCGATAATTCGGTTATTCTGCGGATATACGTACATTTCCAGTACGTTTGAGGCCTGTCGTGAGGCTTTCGTTTAAGGCTAACCCCTCCCCTTCCGAAACAGCTTGGCTGTATATCGTTCTTTACAGGAAATGATGAATCGGATGGGCGGTGGTCACGCAGGCATGCCCAATGGCATGCAACATAACGGTCATCCCATGCGTTTCATGCAGGGGCCTCCGCCTTCTGGGCAGCGAAGACCCTTTCCTTCGCAACAGATGCCGGGCTCGCTGATGCAGCACCAGCTGAGACAGCAGACAAGAAGGAAGCGCTTCGCCGACAAAGTCATTTCCCCAAACGTAAGTTGCAGAAGCAGCTGAAGGGTATAGACAGGCGCAATGCGCATAAGCTTGCAAGACCGTGATAAGCAGTGACAGGATGGAGCTCTCAGTGTCGTTCTTCGTACTGGAAGCGAACACAGAACTGTGGTGCAGAAATCTTCTACGTTTACGGTGATGGGAAAAGTGACGAAAATCAAAGGAGTAAAGATATGTTCTGATGAGGTGATAACGAGTCGAGGTGTAAATCCACTCAATCCTCAAACTTTAAGCGTCTCGCATCTAACAGCTACGGATACGTTGTAAAAGTCTCATTCTATTCCAGAGACTACAGTAGATATATGAGCAAACTGAAATGCGTGCTAGTAGAGCAGTCACAGTAACTACACGGTCCACAGGGCCGAGCCCACAATTTCACAGTGCCTTTTTCATGATTTCGTTTTTACCATATATATCCCCTTATGTTGGCTTTACATTAAAATATTACATTAAAAGGCTTTCTCATCCACTATACTGAAAGTATCTGGACTTAGAATGCCTTGCTCCTATATCGATAGTTAATCATAGGGACACTTTTCCTGTAGGTTTAGTTCATCTCGCCCATGTTTCCAGATACGAGAGCTTGTCCCAGAGTCGGACGCATACATGGATCTCTTGAACTACGAACAAAAGTTAGACGCCACGATAAGCAGGAAACGATTAGAAATCCAGGAAGCCCTGAAGAAACCAATGAAGCTAAAAAGGAAGCTTAGGATTTACGTGTCACACACTTTCCAACCTATCACTGAAGCCATGAAGGTGTGGTTTCTTGCTGAATCTTGTCCCTCAGCTCCGGATTTCAGGCCGAGTCGGACGGCAAAACGGAGCAGATGTGGGAGCTTCGTGTGGAAGGTCGCATCATGGACGACAGTCAGAAGGCGGAGAAGAGTGGACAGCTGCCTTCTGGGGGGAAGTTGCCAAAGAGGAAGTTCAGTTCCTTCTTTAAGCGCTTGGTTATCGAGTTGGACAGAGAGATCTATAGCCCGGAGAGTGCATTGGTCGAGTGGCAGCGGTCTCCCCAAACCAATGAGACCGATGGCTTCCAGGTAGAGAACAGTTTCCTCCTTGCTAAAGGATACTATCCAAAACACAGGTCAAACGTCCTGGAGACCGAAACGTGCGAGCGCTCATCAAGCTGTGGCTGGACCATAGTCCCTCGAAGTTCAAGGTGCATCCACTCTTGGCGAAGATCATCGGAATCTCGACGGACACGAGGCAGAAAATCGTCGAAGCGCTCTGGGAGTACATCAAGATCCATAAGTTGCAGGTAGCCTAAGAGATAATTGAGAAGTGAATCTTATCATGGACATCCAAGAATATTTCAAAATATTTAAAATCCCTGATGAAAGGAGTCGACGTTGTCGATCCGTACTGGATCACTCGCCTAGGTCAAATGAGGTGGATACAATTCTCAACAAGTTTAGCGGCTGTGACATATAAGACCTACTAACTTCTTAGTATTTCATAAGCGTATTTGTAGGATCCGGAGCACAAAGAGTACATCAACCTGGATCCATATCTGGAAAAGGTCTTCCGTGTGCCTCGCATACGCTTCGGTCAGATTCCCCACTACCTGAACAACCATCTCTATCAGCCCGATCCCATCGAGCTTATGCACCTCATCAAAACGCCCGTTGAGGAAAAAAACACTGCCTGCTACGATATCGAGGTGGAAGTGGATGACCCGGTCAAGATGGCAATGAACAACTTTATGTTCTCGCTGCAGCGACAACAGACTCAGCAGAGCGAGATGCAGCTATTAGAGAACAAGATCAGCGATATCGTCGATCAAATTAACGACGTTAAGCTGAAGCGCGACTTTTACGCCCGCATGACGCAGGATCCGATCGAGTTCATCAACAAGTGGGTCACTTCGCAAAGTCAAGATCTCAAGGTAAGTGTTCGCCCGGGTTACTCCCTTATAACAAATCATCATTCCCGACCATTCTGCAGAGATGCATTACCAATAATCGGCTGCAATAAACTACTTGATGGTCTATTGTTTCACTAACAGTAAGAGTATATGAAGCTATCAGTTTGCCGTACGTTGAAAACTGGTATCTTTACCAACTATTGGGTTGGTGCCGCTTTTTTGGATGTCATATATTGTTGCGGTATTTATCGGTAGAAACTAATTTATAGGTTTGCTACTACGAGCAGTTTATTCTCTTCCTTGCTGATATGGTAACGCTTCTTAATTTTGCGTTTATTACTACTTTTTGAACTATTTGTTGAGACACCCAAAAATTCACCTCGCTCAGATCTTTGACATTCCATGACAAAAAGGCTTCTGAAAAAGTTATGCGTGCAGCAAATTACCGTCCGTCACGTTTTAGGCAACAGTCTGCCGTCCACAGAAATGTGTAGAAGGTGGTTCGGAAATATTCTAAACGTAGATGAAAAAAATAAAAACAAAAATGCGTTTTGAAGGAAATCAGAGAAACACATTATGTTCTGTGTACGGTAAGATAGCTAAGCTGCCATACCCTGTAAAGAGCATAGCAGCAAGCTCAAACCTTAAGCAACTTGCACACATGAGAGCTGGAAAAAGCGGTGCAACAATACCAAGAAAGAGATCAAAATGTAAAGAAGTCCGCTTTCCGGACAAATATAGAAAACCGCACTTTTCAAATTTTGCCCTTTCTTATCCCTATGGTTCTGCAGTAGAAGTTTGTTACTAACCATGCTTATAGCCCAGATCGTGCCCTATCAGAATGCTGTCTTCTCCCGCTCATATGGGGCGAATTTTAAGGACAAACATTTTATTCAAATAAGGACATTAAAAAATGGGCACACATTTCTTTCGACTAGGAACGTCTCTTTTTCTAAAAGCTTGGGATCCACCTTTGGGGCACAGAATAACAAAGACTTGTAGAGTCTAATGTTGCTTTTGTTGATTCATAGCAATGTATATTCGCCAATAAAATTGCTTGAGAAAAGCGGCCATTTATTATGCACCAACCCAATACTTTAACCAACTATCACATCTTTTAAAACTACACATATAGTACAAAAAAAATAATAAAACATCGTTTAGACGATAACAGACGCCATCTACGACGCGGAGCACGAGAAGAAGTCGGACTGTTACTTTCAGGCGGGCATGCCAGAAGGAGTGAACCGGTACATTTTCGCAAAAACGCAACAGAAACGGTTCGAATTGGAACAAACTCTTGGAGCATACCTTCACAACGGACACTGAAACGTCACTTAAAAAGACTTTATCTTCACTTGCAGAATAATCTCAAAACTTACAAGGCATTTACTTTTACTATTGTTGGTACTGCCTTCAATAAACCTAGAGTTGCCGATCCCCGCAACTTTACAATGCCGATGTGGTACATACATATATGGTCTGAAAGCCTTCCACGGGAATAGTTTGGAAATCATCCAATGTTTTCTTAGAAAATATTCCCTAACGATCTCCCAGAAAAGTGGTTCCTACCACAAATACGATAAGTTTGCTAGTAGGAAAGAGGCTTGCAAAAATTTAGTGTAGCGAAAACATTTCCACTAAAGCGAAAAAGGGCCCAATGAAAATAACCAGGACCCATAAAAAAGAATAGGTGCCCTTTGACATTACCTAGGGCCCTTTGGTATTGACTAGGACCTAATAAGTGACAGGTATGAGGTTCGCGGATGCAAAAATATCAGGATTGGGAGAAAGACTAACATAATCCAAATGAGGATCGCCGAACCTGGCGCCGAAGTAGAATCCGGTTCAGAATTTCTTCGGAATTGCAAGCGCAGTATCTTCTACACCCGGCTTCGGCGAACCTCTTTCGGCTTAGGCTTTCCCCCACTCCTGATGTTTTGCTAATTAAGTTTGCCTCCACGGAATTCATTCATCCTCAAAGCTGATAGTGTCAAAGTACGGTTCTGGACGGTCAAAACTAGTGTCACCTGTTAGGCCCTAGTTAATTCCAATGGGCCCTTGTTCTTTTTTATGGGCTCTGGTTATTTTCATTGGGCCGTTTTTCGCTAAAAGAGCCGTAATTGATTACAAAGGCTTTGGAGAAAATATCTATCGGCGACGCGAAAGTTTGACCCCAATGTCCCTATGCACTGTAAGCGCTAACTCCTTCTTATCTAGAATTGTTTATGAAATGAAATAGGCCTTTGAGGAGAAAAAAATAGGCAAGAGCGAAGTTCCTCACTTTTTCTACGAATTCACCGCAAACATTTATAAAAGCATGCAGATGCAAAGAAAAATAGGTTAATGAACAGTTTAAGATGCTTAGTTCTTGACGCAGAGGCCTTCGGACTGGCTGCAGCTGTCTCCGTTGTCGCAGCCGGAGCACGGCTCTCCGATTTCATAAATCTTCCGTCCCATATAATTGCCGCTAAAGGGAGACTAAATTAGAATTCTAATCTTCTCCTTTTGTATCTTACGGATCGCGATAGTTGCAGACGACGATCGACATGCGACTACAGTGGGCGATTCCACAGCCCACTTCGAGGGTCTTGGCCCAGGCCATCTAGAACAAGCAAATTGCATAGCACAATTACAAAAGAACACTCCATCACTGCTTATATTAACTGTTTACAGTAAATTTTCTTAGTGAAGTCAAGATCAGAGATGCCAATTTCCTCTAATATTCCCTAAATTTCTCACCTGAGTGTAATGTCCAGTTCCAGCCGAGAACACGGAATTGGTCATCGTGTAATCACTGCTATATTGCCCCACTCCAAACTTCTTCAATTCTTCCCACCATGAGCCCGAAGCTTTAGAGAGGGGAGCTAAACAATACTCTAGAATGACTCGAAGAGACCGTAATCCCCTCACCATTACTGTTCGCGGCAGGAAGCACTCCGTAGAGGTTTTCTCCGATTCCTTGGGTTCCTGAGTGACCCCATTGACAGTTGTTGGCCCATTTCTGAGCGATATCCTCCAACTCGCAGCTGTACTTCATCTTGTACATGTTCTTCGCTTTCGGGGCTTTCCTTCCAGAAGGCCCATCTTGTTCGAGACCGCGAGCGTTAGAGGAGCGCAGCCTATTGTGCTCGTCCACAAGTCCTTTGCGGTCAGCTGCCTTCAGGGGACCACTGGAACTGGCGCAGTTCACATCGCCGATGTCTCCGGATGATCCTCCACCGGTAGGAGCCGTGTTGTTCTCTTTGGGACAGGGAGGACACTGAGGGGCGCCCATCGAGGTGGCGAGAAGCGCTGAAAGTGTTGTAGAATCATCGAGAGTGTGAAGAGGAGAACAAACCGAAGAAGAGAGCGACGAGATAGGACGGAGACATTTGGATCCGATGCTCATCTCGTCCGGTCACCGGCTTTTATAAGACTGCCTCCGTGGCTTTATCGGCTGATATAAACATACTTGTTTTCGATTTTTTCCTTCTTGGAGACGGTTGAGTGCATGTTTTCCCGTACTTCTTCCGTGATAAAGCTGATCAAGCAATGAGTTCAAGGTAAGAACAGCTTCTGGGTGGTTTACTTAAGGAGATAAGAGCCAGCGAAGAACCAAAAACATATGGAAGAAATCAAGAGTCTATAATTAACTGTCGAAAGGGTGATCCAAGTCGATAAACAGAGACAGGAATGAAATTTTCGGCTCGATCTGCGTATTTTTTAGAGCTAAATAATTTTATGATATAAATTTTTTCGGAAGGTAAAATTTCGGAATGAAAACCTTGTACGCCTAAAATGTTTGTACAGGTGTTTCCGATTGGAGACCACGTTTTGTCGTTAATCGATCGCAAAGCTTCTTTTTTTTCGAATTTTATTCCATATTGTCTGTACTTATATCTCTATAAGTACTGTCAATCCAGAAATCGGAACAGCTGAGAGCTTGTTGGAGCATAGTACAATTGACCATGAGATTGTTGCTGATGTTTGAAGAGTGTTCACATAACAGATCAAGTGTACTTTTCCTTCTCTGGATGATCGACTCATGTCTTGGGATTCTGTTCATGTCCGCATGGGTCACGAAAAATTCGGCATAGTAAACCGCATAGGTCAAAAATATTGGGTTGGTGCATAATTAATATCTCATAAATTGATTTTTGTTGTGTTTATCAATAGAGGAAATTCGAAAAGACATTATGTTAACTGGGGATGTTCTTTTCCTAATGACATGCGATCGTCCCTTGTTTGAGTTTTCATTGATATATGTGCTAAGTGTTTTTGTCCATTCTGTCAAAAACCTACCATCTGAAGACCATCGATTTGGCACACTAAGCTCACTTTCTGCCACTTGTGAGTAGCAGACTATATCTAATAAGGGCACTGCTACCCGATGTTAATTCAATTGAAAAGGTTCCAGGACATTGAAGTAACCAGTGTTTGCCACATCTCGACTCTACATATAATCAAGTACTAATCTCAGAACAGAGCGCATTGGAACAAAGGGTGTGCGGACCTCTGGTATCTTCGGTCTCTGACATCCAACCTCCGTTTTGGAAAATTCAAACTCCGCACACCCTTGATTGGAACACCTTTATGGCCTTAGCCGCCCCGTCAGAACGCGTCACCGGCCCTCTTGTCAAATTGATTAGTCATTCACAGCTCGTTCCAAATTGTCGCCGCTAACTCCTTATGCAAACACGGGCGCGTATGATCTCCTTCGTCACCTTGTCCGTCGGCGGCCCGAATTCGCCCTTTCGACTTCTTTCCATGCTGCTGCCCGCTGCCGCCACTAGAAGAACGCTTCTACGGTGCGATCGATCGCTCCTTATCTCTCGGCGACCAAATCGTACTTTTCGCGTTTTGTTTCACTTTGCCGCCTTGGGCGGTCGTCCAGAACGTTCCTGGTCCGTTCCGGAGTTTGTACGACTCCGATCCGGGTCAAAGATCTGGGTTCGCCACTGCCCAAAAAGGTGTAACCAGGGAGTTTAGTCGAAAAATCAAATATTTGCGTGGAAGGTGCACTGTTGAGTACATGTACAGGAAGATTTGATCGTATTTATAAATGTACGATTTCACGAGGAGCGACTTTATGGTTTGTGAAATAGCGGTGCACTTTCCCGACGGGTAATCTGTCTTCCTGGCACTAGAATTCCAACTCCGCATCTGACTTTCGTTTCTTCTGCTATACGTGAGAGGATGTCTTTTTTCGGGAGTTTCAGCTTGGTGACCATACTCTTTCGCGTAGGTTTTGGGATCATGAATGAACTGCCCTACCGGTCAATGTTTGTTTTAATAGAATGGAAACAATTGTGTTCGGAAGGCAGCTTTTAGCGACACTATTTGAGCTCTGTCCAGGACACATCAGCAGTAGTGTCTCAATCTTATTTAGGACATCGATTTTGGTTTATTTTGTCAAAACACGTGTTGCAGAAGACATGACACTGTTAGGGTGGTGAAGATTGGGTTGTGTGTGATTTTTGAACTGTCCATATTTATTGGTATTCTCATGCTGCCAGTGCCCTAATGTCATCGATATCCGTTCGCGCCTAGCAATATTCGTTTTTCTCATACCACTTTGCGCGCTCTGTCACCACCGTAGCCGCTTTCATACCAGGATAAAATCACACTTACTTAGGGTACAAAGGACAGTATTTTGTCTCTCCGACTGCCCAGTGTACAACACCATAACAAAATTGTTTTCTCGCTTCGTGAGAAAACTCTCGCTGTTTGACCGTATCCAAATGATTCATAACGAGTGACATGCCTGAATACTGTCAGCTGGCATTTCCAAATACCGTAATCTCGGCATGACCTCCCACAAACTTATCGATTGTGACCAACTGCCGTGCCTTGTTTGAAAAGACGTGTTTTAGTCTGCGTCGTGTGGGGAATGCATTTATAACTACGCTGCAGTTGGAGAAACTGATTTTGAGGTCTTGCTTGGGCGAAGTATCCCTTCAACGTGGCTTCAGATAAATCTATTTCACATCGAAACAAAACGAACACCGTAAGCAAACACCACAATTTTAAACACATTCCGGAACTGACGTTTCACCCGAGCCCCCCCCCCTCGGCCCTTCAAGCACTTCTTCTTTCCTTACTGTGTTCCCCACTCAGCCTTTCTCCTTTATTGCGCATATTCGTGTTTGGGTGGCGTCGCCAAGTGACAGTGCGCTGACAATTGGGGCCACCGCGAGCAGACTAACAATCGCCTCCGCCAAAAGTGACAATTCGTGCGCGACCTATCGCGTCATGTCAGCCTTTTTCCAATTCTTCCGCTTTAGCACGGGCATGGCCAAGAAGGAACCCAGCGGAACGGTGGGAAAACGGCGCTTCAGCGGATTCTTCGACATCTTCAGGAAGGTATATGCCGTCACGTGAGCGCGCTTATCAACATTTAGAAGAAGAAAGGCGTCGAGCCGACGCCGGCGCCGTCGGTATCCACCTCCGTCGTGGAGAAACGCCCGTCAGTTCGAAGAACTCCTTCCGGTGACAAGTTCGGGTAAGAAGGGGCTCGACAGTTTGACCCTCTAAATTTTTACTCTCTCAAAAGGCCAACTCGTCTTTTGGTGCGTTTACTGTGCATTGTTACGTAAGGATCGCAAACTTCAATGGCCTTTTCATAAAAGTATCATTTTAGCCATTTTGTCATGAATGAAATGAATTTTGTTCATTCTCAGACTCTGAGTCATGTCGCCGAGAAAGGACTATTTTCCTGACTCAATGTGTTCCCTTCGCACGAACAAACAAACGGTACACATCACAATCAGGGATGGTATAGTTCTAAGCGTATTAACTACTATAAAGTTGCCTAGATCCTTCCTAATTTACTATATGCGATATTCTGTGTACTTATATGTCGATTGCAGCACGGTTTCCAGCAAGTCAGGAACTGTCCGTATCGGTCGAAATGGAACCCTCAAATCTAACAAAACCTGCCGAGCACCTCCACCTCCAAACCGCCGTCCGCGTCTTCCTTCGCACTCCTCCGAATCTTCCTCGAATACTGTAACAGCTCCGCCGAAGGAAACCAACTTGGACGAGTTGCCTCCGGCCACACTTGAATCGGAATATGAGTGTCCTCGAGGTCGCCCTGAGGCTCAGGAAGCGTCACCTCAACAAACGCAGGTTGACATCATGGTACATCGATCAGTGTCGTGCCTTGGCGAGAAAAACGAACAAGAAGACGTCGACACTGAAAAAGGTACCATTCTTTCCTAATTTTATCGGCTTATATTAAGCTTTGGGGATTAGCCGAAACGGGAACCTACGCTAATCGGGTGGCGCTGAGACTTAAGCACTCAGATGACACCCGATGATCAGCTGAGAAGGCATTAGTTTCCTTTCTTGCGGGGTCCCATCTCTGATCTGCACGGCAGTCCGCGAAAATCAGAGAGGTGCTATTTGATTACTGTGTGGTGTTTGAAACTGGCCACAAAGGAAGCATGTTTGAGTTCCGGAGTATTAGCAAAATCCAAGATTCTTCCCAAAACCACTAAAATAAGGATCCCCAAAGAGATGCAGTCCCAAAATTTGATCCTTCCATTTCCAGTTTGCAGACGGACAGAGAAAAATGGCCTGGCAAGCACCTGAGGAGTACGCTACAATGTTCTCTATAACTTGCCCGTAATACCCTCTTTGTAGAGGGCGAAAAGGGTGCCCGGACAATTACCTCTCGGACGAACGCAATTGGGAGCCCAAAGATCTCAAAAATCCGGGACTCAAAAGTTCTATTACCAATCTTTAATGAAAAGAGTCACTTTGCCCTGATTTTACAACTGTGTCACCACAGGATTCCCGAAAAGAGTCATCACTTACGTACGCTCCACTTTTTCCTTGCAAAGTAAACAGAGTCAGTGGAGCGTGTCCAACTTCTTCTTCCCCTCCCGCGCTCCATCCCCATCACCTCCGTCGTTTCTCACCTCCAATCCACTCTTAACCCGAATTTCAAACTCCTCCGCAGGGGCGACCGTTACGCAGCGTCAAAGTGGCGACACGATGTCGTCGGGAGGGTTGCACGCACTATAAGCCGATTAATCGCGTTTTCTTCTCACTCACACTACTTGTGCTAATCGGCTAATTAAGCGACGCCAGTCACTGGTGGTTGACCCTATCGCTCTGTATCTTAGTTCAGTTCCGCTCGTCACAGGAGCTGGGAGGAGACTAACAACGTGGACCGTTGCCACTTGCAGGCTGCTGAGACGCGCAAAGCTTTATTGAAGGACTATCTCAAATTAGATTCAAATAGTTCCTCTTCTAATCTCCATCCATTCCGATCCAAAACCTACGAAAAGTATTTCTCATTTATCCCAGTGTTTGGAGCCTAGCGTTTAAACCATCTGCTTGCCTTGATGAGTTCCGCCGAACGCCTTCTTAGATCGTCGCGCATGAAGTGCGAGAAGTGGGCGGCGACGTTTGTTTGTCCACTTTTATGGCTGCGCAATAGAGTCCACACGCGGCGGTGCTTTACTATTATTGTACGATTGTTGTTGTTGGCCACTGTTTGCCTTGGTTGGATCCTGAATCTAAATAGCATGGCTGCAGAGGGATTGAGTCACCGCTGCGATTCGAGTGATAAAGCTTTGTGTCAACTAAGGCGCTTACGTGAGCGGACGGGGCGTTTCGGAAAGAAGTGACGAGGCTGGGTCCTTTTGACTCTTTTTGTGAGCGGTTGTGCCTCCGGCCGTGCTGTGGACGATGATCGAAGTGATTATTTATACAGAGGAGCTCTATGAAGGTAGGAGTTATGTTCTAGAGTTTTTTTTCCGCTGGGCTGAGTAGGAGAATCTTTTCTTCCAGAGGAAACTTTTTGGCCCTTTCGGGAATTTGACAGGGAGTAAACCATTAGTATTCAAGCCTTCTATCCTAGTTTGACGATGAGTTCCTTCTTGTATTTGTTCGACATACAAATGTGTGCACCTACCCACTTTAAATTCACTGCAGCTACAGGTGGTGCTCGGAGTTTTCCAGTAAGTCAGGCTGGTTCAGACCGGCATACTTATACCCAGAGTCAGTTCCAATCAAAGGAAAGAACCTCATTTTGACATGAGCATATCTTGAAAATAATTTTATGGAAATAATTTTGAACTAGTTACGCACACAGCTTTACTTTCATACAACAAAACAAAACTTTGCCCAAAACCGCGCCTGAAACCATTCCAGTTTGAAAGTATCGCGGTCAAACTGCGCTAAACACCTTTGATCCTCTAGGGTTGCCATTTTAAAAGACCAGTTGTCTCACATTTCGACTGTCTTGTTTCCAATAATTTAGACAAATTCTTCTACTACTCTTTAGGTGACTTTCAATGAAATCGCATTTTTCTACACCAGACATTTTGTGACTTCTTTACGACGTTGTCGGCAACGTTATGACTTTATGTCGGTACAAGGAAAGATCCCATAAATGCCTTATCACGGGTGAATTTATTGTCCGTAAGTTAACTTCAAGATTTCTACTCGAGTCATACTAACACCATATTCAACATTTCAATACCCTTTCACAAGGTCTAATAGGACCCTTAGGTAGCCAATATGCAGTCCCCCCCTCATTTAGCTTTCTATCTCACCTTTCTTCCATCTGCACATTTCTCCGTGATTATCCTGTAGTGGTTTCAAATGAATCGGAACAGTCTGAACAACCTTCTGTTCCGGCTACTTCCGTTTCTTTTTTATTCAGAATTTGAAAACCCGTCCGTCGACGTCATCACAGTACGTCACCATCGATAAGCTGATTATCTTCTGCACCCCGAAGAACGCCCCCATTTTCCCACCTGCGTTTCCAGGTCACCCGCACATGACCCTTTGGCCATCGTTTAGTACTCCCCCACCGGCGCTTATCTAAATGATGTTTGCCCATCCCCAGTTGGTCCTGTCCACTCTCCGCCCGCATTCCAGCTCCACCGCCATTGACAGGGCGATAAAAGTGCTATGGCTGCGTGGAAGGCGCTTCTCAAGCTGGAAACAAGTCCTTTCGCGCGCTTCGCGTCAGAACGCTAATCCGCCTCGTCACCAACGGTTTACATACTGTTTCTTTATCGCTCTGATCCGTTGTTTGCCGAGTTTTTGCCGCCTTCCGGTTCCTTTTCGAGACGCGCACTTGTTTGACTTACGGATGGTAAGCGAGTAACGCGGGGTTATAACCAGTAGGCACTATGGTACAGTTCGACATAGTAACTTCGTCTTCGTCCGAAATGTTCATTCGCGTCGATCGACGTAGTCATTACAGCATTCAAGGTTGGTTCTCACTGAGCAAGCGCCATATCTCCCTTAAAGTACCAGAAGCTGCTTTATAGTTGATGTTCTTCTGCCCTCAACACTGAAGCTCACTGTCTGTCAATTCTGATGCAAACCTACTTGCGGGCTTACTTTATTTATTGGGACAGTATATTAGGCAAAATAGACATCCTTGTTCGAAGGATACCGTTCGTCATTTTTATAGTATTTGTTTCATGAGCTGAGTTTAGGTCAGCCATCTTTGTTCCATCTCCCACAAAGTTTAGGACTTCTGCAGGGCATCTCGCCGAAATCGTCTTATGTCTTTCGCGGTCAGACACGCGTTTCCAATTATCTCTTCAAGCCCGCTCTGACATCCGACGTGCCTTCTTCAGTTGGTCTGTTTCAGTCAGCAACCCCTCGACTCTGACTCCATCCACGCCCAACGACGACGTCGTTTCCATCATCTCGCACAGTGGAATCCTCAGCGAGCAGGTCTACCAGCAGATATTCGAACCAATCGACGTATCAAGAAAGCAGAAATCGCCTCCGACCATCGCCAAACTCAAGACCACGACAGTGCAGAGGAAGATGTCTGTACAGCAGGAGAGCATGTTCCCCATGCCCCCTCCTCCGCTGGACTTTGACAAAGACAGTGCCTTCTTGACCGATCTTCAAAGAGAGTACCTCAAACTGACCACGATGTTCGACAGGTTCTCTGTGCTCAGTGCCAGCGAGAAGCACAGCAAGGAGGCCCACTCCCTCGTGGTGAGTATCGTGAGTCCTTTCAGGAGACCATGAGGCTGTTTCAGGCCAAAGTTATCGCCCAGCACTCTCTGGTCCAACGTCTGCTTAACCAGTCTCAACAAGAAGCGTCCGAGAGCCATGGAGACTTTCCCTCGTCTACTTCCTCCGTCCATAGACACGCCATACACCACGATAGTGCAATTGGAAGCGGAGATTCCAATACGGCCGACGATTCCTTCTCAGAAGACGAGTCTTGCAATAGTATTGCGTCTTACAGTGATGTTCCGGTGGAGCGGGGACGCGTGGCCAGCTACAAAGGTAAGTCCTCAAGGGGGTGTTCGGAAACTGTTCGGAAGAAGCAAGAGCTGATGGTGCCTAGACTGATTTAGCCAATGTACCCCGGGGAAAGAGAGTAAACTGACGATTTTCTTGCAGAAATGTTCTCGCGCTCTCCCGTATACTCAACGCCACAAAAGCCTTGGGCGAACAAAGTCTCCTCGACGAAAACCGTCCGAAACTGGCAGATGCCTTCCTCTCTCCAGCAACCTGCGCCTCAGCAATCTACTACTGTGATCTTCCCATCGAACCGCGTCGAGTTCCCCAAGAGTGAACAGAGCCAGCAGAGCAAGGCATCCGCACCATATGCACGGGAGGAGATCCCTTCTACTACCGTAGTCTCGTTGAAGAACGCTTGGTTAAATGACGGCCCTGTCACAGTTGAAGATCGTCCGATCACAATCAAGCAGATAGAAGCCACGCGGCCGCCCTCTAGAGGAACTTCAGCCGTTTCCTCTCCTGTCCTGAAGAAGAAGGACCCTTTCATCGTCATGAATCCCCGTCTGACTTATGTAGAACCGAAAAGAATCCCATCTTCGCCGGTGACAGAACGAACAGAGATCACCCACAGGGTTACGGTATGCAAGACGACCAACGTGCAAGAGTCTAAAAACAGCATCAGCCTTCCGTCACCTACCGTAATTCGGAAGGCTAGATTCCAAAGTCCTACAGTAACCCGAAAGACCGCGGAGTCTAAAGTTGGCGAACTACAGAAAATATGCAATACCTTTACTGTCACTTCTAATGGATACAAAAGTTCTAGCCAATTAGAAACTCGACCAGAAAGTACCCGATGGGTTTCAACAGAACCCAGTCTTCCACAAAGTCCTCGGCAGGCTACCGTGACCAAGCGAACTTCGGCTCCACCTCCATCGCATGTTAAAGGAACATCCACGCCTACATCGAATCACTTACAGTCCAGTTTGCTTGAGAAGCAGATCGATATGAAACCCAATCAAGCGTATTCCGCTTCGGATATACCGTCTTCTAAAGCAGAAGGCGCATCAGCACATGCCGCAACGCAGAAGCATCGAGTCGATGGAGACACAGTTCGCACTGAACCCCATAAATCTGTCCTTCAGGAAATCAAGGCGAAACAGTTGTCATCGCCTCTCCAAGCGCCGCCTCAAAGTATTGGGCTATTCGTTCAAAAACCAGCTTCCCCCTCAGTGTCACACAAAGTCGAACCCCACGGTTCCATGGAGAGACTACCATCGAGTCACAGAACGTCGCCATCATGGGAGCTTCCCAAAAAATCCTCGCAATCCAACTATGCGTGGCAGAAGAATGTCCAGAAACCAAGAAGCGAGTCCTCGAGCTCTTTGTCGTCAGACTCACTACTGCCGCAACAAATAAAACTTCGGAAGGTGCCACCGCCAGTCGAGAAGAACGGAATTGCCCTGGGAAGTGTCATAGAAACTCCGCCAAAGTCCACACCGAACACTCCTTGTGGACCTCCACCTCCGCCCCCACCACCCCCGGCCACGACTCCAGTGAAGGCGGCTTTGAGATTAGATCCCGAGAAGTTAAAGGCAGAAATGGGAACGATAAAGCTGAAGACACCTCCGTCCCAGGTGAGCGATATGGGAAACGGTTATACATATATATATGAGACATTTTTTAGACGGAAAAGAAACTGAACCTTGATCCGAGGGACGAGCTTATGGCCGCCATCAGGGGCGCGGGCGGCATCAGATCGCTGAAGAAAGTAAATGCCTGAATAGATCGATGTGCGCAAATGTCTTGTTGTAAATGTGGAGTGATGATAAAATATTCAGTTTCGTTTAACCGAATACAATAAAGATATGTAAATTGAGGATAACAAGCTTGGAGAGTTCGTTATGCCCCCAGACTTTTGAATAATACAGTTTAGACGAACTGCAACAATGCAGTAGTTAAAGAAGAACACCGCTACCACAACGACCGTATTCTACTACGGAGTAACGACAAGAAGCCACCAACGATTATGTTTTCCGTGTGTATGCGAAAGAAGTGAGACACTTTTTATTTTTATTCGCAGAAAAAAGACAAAAAGAAAAATTACTCACCAAATCAGGCGCATCATCCCCTTCTCCGCCCTTGTCGTCCTCCCTCCGGACTCTTCTTCACAATCACCACTCATCTCTTCAATTTTTCTTTTCTTCCCAAACGGCGACTTCTCGCCACCTTGCTCCTTCAACCCCTTCTGTGGAAGCTCCTCTGAAACCTCCACTCACCTTGTAAGGCGATCTTCAGGAGCTCCGACGACCTTCCTGTGAGTCTTTATCTGTACTTGTCGTGTCTCTCCTCGTTACCTTCCAAGCTCAACTTCAATGCTTCTACTTCACAAATACAACTTCAACTTCGACACGAGACTTCATACTTTCAACATATCGACCTTTCCAGAGAATGGGAGAACACTGAATACACGAGTTAAGCAAAGACCACACAACAATGCGGCGTCAATAAAGACGAAACAAAGGATAACAAATACAACAGCGGAGACTTAGTAAAATTCGTAGGAACGAGAGCGACGACGGTAGCGGCGGTCATCGTAGCGAGGAGAGGGAGAACGGCGACTGCGATAGTCACGTTCACCACGGTAGCCATCGCGGTAATCACGACCACGACCATAACCGCGGTCATAGTCATCGTAGCGATCATTGTAGCGATCGTGATAACGGTCACGGCGAGGTGACGGAGACCTACGGTCGTAGCGCCGGCGTTCACCTCCACCACCACCACCTCGCGGGGTAAAGCGACGAGCTCCTGGAGCACCCATGTATATGCCAGGAGTTGGGCTGTGGGCACGCTTCGTCACAGAGAAGTCGATGCGAACCTTGTGGCCATCGATCTCAAGACCAGCGGCACGTTCCTTCGCTTCAGCAGCGTCCTCTAGTTTCTCGAAGTAGATAAATCCGAAACCGCGAGAGCGCCCACTCGGATGATCAACAACCAGCTGGATCTTCTCGAGGGGTCCATACTGCTCGAAGATGTCACGGAGGTCACGTTCAGTTGTGTACAGACTCAAGCCGAAGACGCCCAAACAGCGGGATTCAGGCGGGTTTTCATACATGCTGCCACGAGGGGGTCCTCCTCCTCCGCCTCCACTGCGCCGTCCACGAACCGGGCTGCGACTGCGAGAAGCGGATCGACGAGGAGAGCGAGAACGGCTTCTACTCATCTTGCGTCTTGAAGCCCTGAAAAAAAACAAATTGAAGAAATACCATTAGATTTGAATAAGTAACGGAAACGAACGGCTTGAGATGTTCAACCATATCAAAACGCGCGCAAACAATACGTTGCCAGCAAGCAGAATAACGGAATGACAAGGCAGACGAGAAGCAGACAGATTACAAATACGTTGTTTCCTCAGCAGGTTCGGCAGGTATTTCTCTCAGCATCAAATACAGATCTCCTCTATATGCAATAGCTAGACAGAGGAATGCGGCAGGTGTTTAGTCTGACGCCATTCTTAACTCGAATTACAGTCTATTAAAGATGGACTTACGGTGAGCGGCTACGCGAAGCAGAACGCGACCTAGCCGGACTCTGGTTGCCACGGTCTCCCGTGTGCCCGTCGGCTGACTCTTTCTAAAAGCAAACAAAAAATCAATATGGCGGCGATGCAACGGCGCACAAACCTCATGACCTCGATCGGACCCCATCTTGAACTCTCTTTAAAAGTTCCGACTGTCTAGTACCTGAAAAAACATTATTACTTGAACCAGCTAGAATGCAGACACGAAAACGCAATAAAAGTCGGGAGCGAGCGCGCCGTCCTGAATCGTTGATGCTCCCATGTCTCCAAGGGAAAAATCGATAGCTGCACACACGCCAAAATTGTTCTCTTGTGGTGCTAGTGCTATGCCACGGATAGCCCATCTGCCGCCTTGCATCTACTAATCATCGTATGTTTACGAATTCGGGCGAAAAAAAACAAATAGGACAGCGCATTTGAAGAGGAAAAACACAGCGCCTTTGAAGAGACAAACATAGCAGCCACAAAATAAGAAAACTCGCAGAAGACTACGCCAAACAGCTGAAAACTACAAATGGGTGTTCGCTGTCCCATCCTAGCAGGTATGCCAGCTGTAGCGCCATTGCTGTGCTTTTCTTTATCCCGTCTTTGGCAAGACCACATCATCATAGATTGCAAAAACCGGAGGGCACGAGCAAGCTGCAGTGGTCGCTGAACGATAATTACGTTAAGGTTCAGCTACTCACAAACCGTGGGAAAGCGACTAGAACTGAGGTAGAGTAGAGAAAACCGCAACGAGGGAACAAATGCGCGCGCGCCTTTCAATTAGCGCCGATTGCAACAATCGCTGCGAGACCCGACTACAATGCGGTAAAAACGCGGCACCGATCGGCGTTCAAGTATCCGGCTCTGTCAGTACTCCCATTTTGCACTTTTCGCCTGTCATTTGCAAAGGCAAGGGCGTACTGCGATTATGTTTTCAAATTGTTTTTGTGATAGATCAATCAGTGCAGCAGGCGATGTAGTTGTTTGTTTGATGTCTATGTCTGTTTACCGCCTACATTACTTTTTGACCGTCCCTTTTGACACGAAGCGCATTAGGTCGACATCACATCAAATCGCGATTTCCTTGCTCACACACAAGGTACTTTTTAGAATGGCCTCACCGGAGAAGGAGAATCAAAGTCGATCCTTACACTCCTTCTTCGATGCATACAGCAGGCAGACGGCCTCCCGCCTTAGCGAACCCTCCCGATCTTCGGATCACGAGAGCGACTCTCCAGTAAAGTTCGGCAACGTCAACAGGACGATCAAGCCCACGACAACCCAAAAAAATTTCGCAAAGAAATCTATCACCGAGAATGGGAAGAAGTGTGCGCGTAAAATCACCGACTACATGGGATTTAAAGTAGTCTTTGACCCAAATTATTCACTTTACCTTTGATGTTGCAGACGAGTCCCAGTAAGAACGCAGGAGGACCCGTCGGTATACTAAGCGGCAGTGATAACAGTATGAGTGGCGCTGGAGATGTTCAGGTTTGTTCTTCTGTTCCTTCTTATTTACAGCGAATATTTCAGTTTTCTGATAGCGACGTTGGAGAATCGAGAAGCGATACTCCGAAGAAAAGCAAACGCATGAAGAAGAACCCAGAGAGCTTGCAAAGCACATCAATGCAGACCGTGGAGGAAAACCCGAGAGTGGTTAACTTAGATGAGGAAGCGAAGCAGCTTTATGAGGAAAGTGAGAAGCTGAAAATGGAAAAGGAAACTTCGGAACGGCGGCTCGAAGGCTACATGGCTACTGTTATGCAGCTTCTCATAACGCAGAGTAAAAGTGAACGGGCGGCGGTGAGTCCCAAAATGTCTCCAGCCGAAGCTCAAATTTTCCTTTCTAGGCCAGTCACAGAACATTCGCAAACATGGAACGTCTAGGGAAGTTTCATCCAGTTCGTCAAAATGGTCAATTTGCCGTGGACTTCATTGATGGACAAGCTTTTGTGGAACTTCAGGAGAGACAGAGGGATTTGGAGACGGAGAAAGAGAAGGTTGCTGCTGCTGCCCTTGAATTACGGAAAAGGAAACAAGTGCTCAAACAGAAGTAAGTCTAGAATCTTGTCAATCTCTGTAGGATGTGTAACATTTCTGGAAGAAGCTAATCGTAAAGAAAATGAACTAAATGAGGGCATCTGATTGAACAGCTTGAATTTGGTGTTTGCTAATTTTATTTCTTCAGAGTTCGTGATCGTGATGGCTTTGTCCGTCCTGATCCCCAGCCCGATTCTGTCGATGATCTTGGCGTCGACTCTCCTGAAGCTACTGTAGCACTCCAAGAAACGCTGTACCAAACGATGAAGGAGAAACTGAAGACAAACACAAATGAGCTACATGCGTACGCTAACCGCCTCATCGTAGAACGCGAACTGCACAAAAAGGAAGTTCTCCGCCAGGACAGTGAAAAAGCTAGCAAGTTCAAAGACTACGGCCTCCTGAGCAAACGCTATCTACCCCTGAAATTAGCCGGAAAGGGTGGTTTCAGCGAAGTGTGGCAGGTATTTGAATGCTGCTTCGATGTGACTTAATGATTGGAGCATTCAGGCGTACGACCTCGTTAACAATATTCATGTTGCGTGTAAGATCCACTATGTAAATCCGGCCTGGTCTGCAACGACGAAGGAGAACTACGTGCGACATGTAATCCGCGAGCGCGACATCCAGAAGAGCATCAGCCATAACCACATAGTGAAGCTGTACGACGTCTTCTATATCGATGCTGACAGCTACTGCACTGTGCTGGAATTCTGTGAAGGCGACGATCTGGAAACGTATATGAAGAATCACACACTCAGCGAGCGTGAAGCCACTTCTGTTATTCAGCAGATGTGCAACGCATTGCAGTACATCTCGGAGAGAAAACCACCAATCATCCATTACGATCTGAAACCGGCTAATATTCTGTTGGATAGAGAAAATGCGCTCGAAGTAAAGATTACCGATTTTGGATTGTCAAAAATCATGGATAATGTCGAAGGCAGTATAGAATTAACGTCGCTAGGAGCTGGAACCATGTGGTATCTGCCACCAGAGTGTTTTCCCCAGGGACCGGGAGCTTCTAGACCCAAGATTTGCTCAAAAGTTGATGTATGGAGCGTAGGAGTCATATTCTACCAGATGTTGTATGGTTTTAAGGTGAGTCTAAAAAGTGATTTCTACATCGGCATGGAAGTAATGAGCTGTAAATCTTACTATTTTTGTGTATGAAATGCGCCGTTTCAGCCCTTTGGGAATGGCGAATCTCAAAGGTCAATTTGGCAAAATGGGACTATCGCCAAGGCCTCAGATGTCTGTTTTCCAGCTAAACCATCTGTCTCTGATGTTGCGAAGGTGGGATTGTCTTGTTACATGTAAGGTCACGCATTCATGTTTTTTCAGGACTTTATCAGGAGATGCCTCCAGTATGATCGAGAAAGGCGGGCGGACTTCAACGAGCTCGTTAATCATGAAATATTTAAGAAGCGGGCGAAGATTAATTTTGAGAGTGATAAGAAGCCTCCTCAGTGATGTGAATATTATGTCTTCCACTTGTGATCGAACTTTTGATAAATCCCGCGCCGTCGTGGTGTGACTTGCCCACTGAACGCGTTTTGGCGCTAACATATCGCCTTTGTTGCTTGCCGTTCCTGTCCGCTCTCGCGCGCAGCCTGTTTTTCTGCCGCGTAGTATGTTGCGTTATTGTTTTTCGATGTTTTTCGATTTTACTTAACACATTTTTCTGGATGCGAAGTAGCCGTGGATGCGTTTATTTGTCTTTCCGTGCTGCTTATCTCTGTAATGTTCCATTCCATTATTTCAGAAATATTGACGTTGGCATGGCCCAGCACACAATTCTTTTAGTGCAAACAACGGCGAAACTCGAGTCCCGAACCTGGTCCGACTATGAGAGTGCTGGCGACGCATGCGAAGCAGTCTGCAAGATGTTCGAAGAGCACCTTCGAAGTGCTTACCCCGACCTGCCGACCATCAAGTACGATATAAAGAATCTTTTCGAATTCATCGACCGTCTCGCGGATCTCTCCTGTCTCGTGCTCGACGAAACCTCTTACCAATACGTGCCCCACAACAAGGATTGGATGAAGGACAGCATTCTGATCATGATGCGCAATCAAGCTGAGCGAAACAGACCGTAAGAAGTTTATTGATATTTTACATTACGTTGATATTGTAACGGTTATGTATTGTGTAAATTTGACTTCAATAAAGGCGAATTCGTAATGCCTCGGCGTTCTAACTTCTGAATATAGTATTGGAAAGGAGTATGTAGAAGCGTTGTATCGGCTGCTTGTGGAGGTGAAGCCTGGCATTCAGTCCTGTGGTCATCTATATCCAGTTGGTCCCACCACTCTCCACGCTACCGTATCAGTTGTGTCAAGCAGCGCTTCCTCCCGCACCCACGTGATCCGTGGTTTCGCCGTCCTCACTTTCAAAATGCTCACGTTTTTGGGACTAATTGCTGTTTCATTTCAGGCATAGCCAATGAGCGGTGGCTGGGGTACCACAGCTGAGTCAGATTGGTTCTCGTGTCCCGGAGGCAACAAGTTAGACGATCTTGTCGAGTCGCTCACAAAGAAGTTCGGTTCCGATTCAACAAACACAACAGGAATCGAGGAATTCATCGCCCCAAACAAAGACGGGGACAGTGTTTCCGTGTCTCCGAAGTCCGTCAAGTCTAACTGTGCTCCAAAGATCTTGAAGCATCCAAATATGCCGGCACACAACAAAAAAGGCAACAACAACAGCTTGCGACGTGTTACTTTTGAGGTTAGCTTCCCATTCGTCTTCTATGTTTTATTATAGAGTTCGCTTCTAAAATTGGAAGCAACTATTGCTTCTAATATTATAATGTTTGCATAGAATAACGTTCGAGTGACCCTGTTAAGAAACTATTCTTGTTTATTCTCTGTATTTGTCATTTATTACTACAATCACTGGCCTCTATGTAATTACATGATGAGCCGGAACTGCTTTCGCCATTTGCAGCACCATTTGTGTGCTCTATGTAAACCTCTGCATATTTTAGGTGGAAAAGTTTGCCGCTTCTCATACAGCCGATGCGAATGAACGCGACAATGCCATGGCACAGCTTGCAATGTCGTTGGGTGCAAAGCCGCAAAAGAACAAAGCTGTAAATTACAAGAAGTTGAAGGAGGAGCGTGCGCAGGCGAAGAAAGAATCTGGCGGTGTTGAAAAACACGCGGCGCTGATGAACATTCAGAAGAAGGCCTTCAAGAAGGGACCGAAAAACGGGAAGAAGCAGACGGGAAAGCAGAAGTGATAGTTTTCTAGTTTGGATTTATTTTTCACATACATAGTCTGCCTAGATTGCGCGCCGGACGTGCTCAGTCAATATGATTGTGTCTTATAACCGATCTCTACCGTAATAAACTCGATTTTGAGCGCGATGGAGTGTGCTTTGTCCTTTGACGTTACGTACTGTATCGGAGCATTATCATGGTACAATGTAACGGTAAAACAGGCGTTTGGCTGCATCCTACGATCTACTCCTGAAGTTGACTGGGTGTGCTACGGTACGTGCGAAGTCGGAAATACGAGAGAAGTGCGGTGTTTTGCGCGGACTATGTTGTAGAATTATATCTCATAGTATATCCTCTTACAGATGAGCCGTAGAGGAGGATCGTCTGTATTCCGTCGCCCTGACAGCGACTCCGACGGCGACGACGACTACTCCGATCGCCTAGTCCGGGCCAAACCGATCGCAGACAAATATGCGCGGAAACTTGGTGATTCCTACGGACAAGGACGCGACTTTGTCGTAGGTAGCGCAAAAAGCCAGGCGGATTTCTACGGCAAACAGCACGTCTTTACAACGCGTGGGGAAAGTTCTGAAAGCGCACCCGAACGTGCGATGACGACGGACGAGAAGAACAAATTGAGTGCGAAGATCCTCAAAGCAGAAATGAAGGGTGATAGAGTAGGTACTAGTCCCTCGCCTATACTATCTAAATGCAAACATTAGGAATTGGTCTCGAAGCTCAAGAAGAAGCTAGAGGCTGGCATTGTTGCCACAGCTAGAAGCGCAGATGAACCAGGACCGTCTTCGTCATCTAGTAAGAAAGACGTCGTTCTCCTTCATGTGGACAAGAGAAGCGGAATGGTTAAACCGTCTGGAAACCACAAATCTCGGTCATCTGGCACTAGTAAAACGGAGGACGGGAAATACACACTGGGAACTGTGGAGGCAGAGTACTCTAGAAAGAGGGACTTGAGTGATATGGTGGCCGAGGAGAAACGCACAACGGCGGAGGACCAGATCAATATGTTTGGACGTTCAGCAAAGGTGGGTTCATTCCCGTCTTGTTTACAAGAAGAATGTTTACACATTGTATTTTGTGTTAACTGTATGGTCAGAACGATACAGTGATAACCTGGAATATTCAAGGTAGCAAAGGATACTCGAACAGACGATGACTGGATTGTGGACGACAATATTATGAGCCATCCGAAGAAGCGTCGTCATGAAGAGAAGGACAAGAAGAAGGAGAAGGATCGCATGATAAAGGAGCATAAGGAACTGGAGAGAACTCTCGATTCGTGCAAGCGGTGTATTGACAGCAAGAAGCTTGTGAAGCATTGCGTTGTCGCAACTGGGTTCAAGGCATGGTTATACTACTTGACGTCAATTGACTGGATGCTTTTTTCAGACATACTTGTCCGTTGTCCCCTGGTCACCCATTGTCCCCGACCACTGCCTCATCATACCCATGAATCATTCCTCCTGCTCTGTGGTGCTGGATGAGGATGTGTACGAAGAGATGAGAATCTGGCGGAAAGGCCTTGTAGCGATGTGGAAGGAAGAGGACATGGACTGCGTATTCATTGAGATGGCGCGGAATGTGAAGGACCAGTGTCACATGGCGATTGAGTGTATTCCCCTGCCGCAGGAAATGGGCGATATGGCACCAATCTACTTCAAGAAAGCTATTATGGAAAGCGAAGGCGAATGGGCGACCAATAAGAAGTTAATCGATCTCAGTAAGATAAAGAATGGCGACATCCGCCGTGCGGTACCTAAAGGATTCTCATATTTTTCCGTCGATTTTGGGCTCCAGTGTGGGTACGCTCACGCAATCGAAGATGAAGAGAGTTTCCCCTCTAACTTTGCGCAGGTATGTTATTACTACACGACTTCCAGTGAGAATGTTGATCACCTTTAGGAGATCATTGGAGGGATGCTTGATTTGGACCACAAGCGTTGGAGAAAACAGGAAAGCCTTGACTTCGAGAAGCAGAAAAAGAACTGCGAAGACTTCAAGTTAAAGTGGGCCGATTACGACTGGACCGAGCGTGCCAAGCAACGAAGGGAAGAATCCTGAGAGCTGTTCCTCTAGTGGAAATGTGGGCTGCCCAGTTGAATCTCACGTAACTTTCCACCATTGATATGTAAAATTGACATTACGACTAAATGCAAATACACGCATATATTTTCGCACACATCATTTTACAGTAACCCGGTTCTAACTACTCCTGTTGTGTGAGCTGGTCGATGAGCTCGTCCAATTGATGGTCTTCGATGGCCCCTTCGATACGCACGACGGGCTCACCTCCCTTGAATGCAATTATGGTCGGTACAGAACGGATCTGGAAGTCGTCGGCGAGCTCGAAAACTTCATCGACGTTCACTTTGCCAAGGGTGATCTGACCATCGCGACCACTGACTTTGGCCTCGAGGCGAGGGCCGAACATTTTGCATGGACCGCACCAATCGGCGTAGAAATCGACGAGGACTGGACTATCCGAGTTGATCACCTAAAACAGGAGTAGATACTTTCGACAGAAAGACCAGTGCAAAATGTTTTCATAGTTGCTTCCACAATAATAAAGCGTCTTGGTGATTCGTGTGGCAATGGAACACTAACCTTGGTGTTGAAGTCCTCATCACTCTCGATCGAGAAGATGGGTCCGTCCCCGGCGGACGAGAAGCAGCGAATCTGACGCTGTCGTAGGAGCAGCGAAGCGGCTCGGTTCACCGTGGAAGGAGTGACTCCCATTCTTGGAGTAAGAGTGTGAAGG
Organism: Steinernema khuongi; assembly: GCA_016648015.1. Taxonomy (NCBI): domain Eukaryota; kingdom Metazoa; phylum Nematoda; class Chromadorea; order Rhabditida; family Steinernematidae; genus Steinernema; species Steinernema khuongi. The sequence continues at coordinate 500 of JADLIF010001649.1, read as the reverse complement.
CCAACGTAGAAAGACTTGTGTGCAAGTTGCTGAATCATCTGCCGCGAACGAAGCACCGGTCTTGCAAGCATTTTCACTGGAACAAATCCGCTTGAACCGGTTAACACAACACTGGGTACGGTACATACAGTACGACAACACGATAAACAAACAACTGTAAGCAGATATTTCCCTCATCAGGATTTTTTGCTGTTAATTCAATTGAAGGAAGGAAGGCAAAAACAATGAACCAGGAGACTCGAAGCGACGGTAAACAATGTCCACAAGCGCCTGGCTAGGACGAAAATAGACGAATCCACGACACAGGTTTAAGCCAGGCCTGGGCGTACCGCGCCGCGAGGCGGCCTGGGTGGTCTACGGTATGGGGGGGGGGGGTGACGCCACGTTTGTAAACGCAAACTTCTCCAGGCTCTTCCGCTCGGGACCACACTTCGTGTGGATTAGGATTTTTCAGAAGTTCTGACCAGATGAGACTCAATCCAATTCGCGGAGGGTGCTCC
>JADLIF010001648.1:0-12192 GCA_016648015.1 Steinernema khuongi | reverse complement strand
TCTCCGATCATCACGATTCCCTACTTGGAACACTTCGAGATGTTGCTGGACCTCGCTGCTCCCGTTGTGAACATCTACTTCTTGTACCTTTTGCGCAGACCATTCTTCCACCTCAATCTCAGGGTTCTTCTGGTGAGTGGACGGTTTTTGCAACATCCGTTCTTGTTTGCATGACACTAGATCGACTTACGATATGATCTTGCTACTTCTCACTCGTTTTCAGGCTCAATTCTCCATCGGCTTCATCTGCCTCACCATCTCCAGGGTGCTTCTCGTGATCCAGTCGAAAACGGGCTTTATCCCAAAACTGCCCCATACCATACTACATGTATTTCACGACGGCATCATCTTTGGCGTCATGGACGTCTCCATCCTCATTTCCGTGGAAAGAATGTTCGCGTCGTTTTTGGTCGACAAGTACGAGGACATTGGCAAAGCGGGGATGACCACCCTCGCGGCTATTAGCATGGTGAGTTCCGGGACGTTCTCACGTGCCTATTCGTATCACTTTAATGGACTTTTTACTCAATGGACTTAGAATTGGAGTAAGCGGTTGAGCTTGCCAGGAAAAAATGTGCCAAATATGAGTAGAATACTTTGACTATTTCTTTAGTGGGCTCTAAACACCTTCTTCTCCTACTACGCCTTCGCATGCGTGACTCAAGAGCACAAGACGCGCGAAGGAAGTCTCACCATCTCCAAAGAAGCAGACCAGATCGCGCTGATCCTGACCATAGTGATGGCGCTCAACTTCCTTGGACTCATCGTGAGTGTTCATTCCGCGAAGAGAAGCGTTCTACAAACTGTTTTTCAGGTTTTCGAGCTCGTGCGCCGCTATAACCAGAAACGGTGGAAGAGCGACCTCCGGAAGAGGTTGAGTCACCGCTACCAGATCATGGAGAACATCCGGACTTCCCGACAACTGCAGATCTTCCTTCTCATTGATCTTATCATGTAAGTGGACAAGAGAGCAGGCAAAAAGCAGGCACAATCCGTTCATTTCAGAAGCGCCTACTTCTACGCCGTCATCGTGCGGGAACTTTTCATCATGAACGCTCGCAAAGAAGTCTTTTCAACCATCTTCTCCCAGATTTTCGACGTCGTCGCCGCGTTGTCCTCCTGTGTTCTCCCCTGTTTGTGCATACGGTAAGCACGCGGCTGCCACACAGGCACACAATCCCTTCAGGACACATCCCAGGATGTGGGCGACCGCAAAGCGACACTTCCATCTGAGAAGGGGAATGCAAAGAGTCAATTCTACACAGGTGACGAAGACCAAGTCGGAGCAGACCGTGGTTGCCGACACGAACCTCTACTTCACGGAGCTGAGACGTACCTGGGGCCAGCGGGAGGCCCGTAGGTAAAAGAAGTGAAGGCTAATCTGAGGATTGTTATAATTTGTTAAAATAAAACATTGTGAAAATGGGTATGGTTTACGCATCTAAAGCGGTCGTAGTCAGAATCTAGTGAGGTCGGAATCTGGAGCTTAAAGAAGCGCCTACTTCCACCGTTTTGGTTGGCAAACCGCACATAAAGGCACCACAGTAGTGACAAAGTAATTGATTTTAGAGGGTAACTACAGGATCCATTGATGAGCCCGTCGCCGACCATTACCATTACCTGGAGATGTCGGACACATTTTCTGTTAGAACCACACGTTGTGTTGTTCATTATAGCCTATGTTTATTTCTCTGGAAACAGATCCCGCCCGATGTAGGGTCACTGACCTATAAAGGACCTCGAGTAGGAGAAACAACTAGTACGTTGCCCTCTTGTCGAACGAGCAAAAAAACCTCTCCCACGTTCGCTATCTCCTATTCATCTAATTAGTAGTACTCCAGGTGGGTAATTAGGAACCCGGTGAAACGTCCTATTTGAGTAATGACGTTTGCTTCTCAAGGTGCGAATTGCTAGGAGAGCGTAAGCTGGAGTCTTAAACGGTCAGCGGTCTTTCTTAGAACCCGCTGCTCGAAATAGGAGCTTGTGAGCCAGGTGGTGATGGTAGAATCTGGTTATGAGTGGACAATGCTATATGCTTATTTTTATAGCAACCTTTCCTGAACCTCTAAAGTGCATCTAGGCTGCCACATCTCCATCCCCTTTTTCGAGTTTTCTACACGTTTAGTCTTTCCTTTTCCCCCTACTTGTTAGTGCTCTAAACCCTGCACTGTTAGATCATGTGTAAGGCCCTAATGGAACATGGGAACTCACAAGATCGTGTCCAAAGAACGGGCCGTGAATTAGTTCCCTTCCCCTCGCCATGGAATCCCACTTGTTTACGAGCATACCCTCGCCGAGATCTAATATTCACCTGTCACGACGGCCAACCTCCGGCCGCCGCATTCTGTCACGTCCCACGTAACCTTTCCAACTCCAGGTTGCTCAAAGGTTTCCAGCCATGACGACACCGACTTCACTTCTTATCCTCAAGTACGTGGAACTCCTGCTGCAACTATGTGGTGCTGTGATAAACGTTTACTTTCTGTTTCTTCTGAGACGACCCTTCTTCCACCTGAATCTAAGGATCATGCTGGTAGGTCCAAGGGGAAAAAGATTGGTTAGATTGGGGGTTTAGTTGAGCCAAATCGGGGAACTTTGATGGAATGAACTTCAGCTAGCTAGCTCATCTGAGGCTCCAAGGTGTTTCACACTTTTGATAACGGCTCCTATAACTAGGTAACCGACTTGGCTTTTGCTTGAAGGTTCATATTCGTTTCGGCACAATTCCATTTCGTATTAGGGTGTCCGCAGCATCTTCTATTTGCCTATCTGTGCCATCCCAACTTTACCTCCTTCAGACAAGCTTCCATTTGGGACTAATCTGCATCACAGTCACTCGATTCATGGTCCTATTTGACGAACTGGTGCCTTATCTCGTGGCAGCGAAGTTCTGGGTCATGATAGGGCACAACTGCGCCGTGGCTCTGATGATGGACACGACAGTGCTGATGGCCGGCGAGAGGATCATCGCCACAGTTCTCGTGAGGAAGTACGAGAAAGTGAGGCCGTGGCCGATCTCCATTGGATGCGCTATTTGTGTTGTAAGTGCTTTTAAGAGTTTCAGAGGGTAAGCCTGAACTTCCGGGATCATGCGAATCCACGGCTCTTATTGGCAGAAGTAGAGTAATCTATTATGGTTAATCTTGAAATTTAATCAAATCTAGCAGTTTAATTCCTTATGGAGTTCTGCAAATTCGGTGTTCTTTGGTTCTGGAATGCTTCTGATGACAGACAGCTGCGCCAAGAAGGAGTATAATAACGTACTAAAGCCCGCAGTGTGTCATTGTAAGCTGCAAAGTACTTGTCTCCAGAATTGCATATAAGTACACTGTTTGAATCAGAGACTTTCAGAAGTAAACAATAGTGCTTCAATGATTAACTCACAATCAGATTTATTACATAAATGCAAACCTAAGACTATGGTTAAAATGCAAAGCGTAGATCCCTATCCAGATTGCAAATTCCGGGCGATACACATATGACTCAGGATTCCTAAAGTTTACACAATGTTAAATAATGTCAACGATCTATTATACATACTTGCCCATTGACAGTACTACTGGCTAGAGAGACCGTAATCGCGCGCAATGAATATTTCCAGAAATTAAAGAGCATTGGTTCAACTGTCCAAACTACCTTTATAAACTTATTATGCCATAAGATACGACCTCTTCTTCGAACTTAAGTGCAACTGTACCTTCAAGTTCATACCTTACAATTGGCCCTTGTGTTTGCTTCAAAACTTACTAAAACTCTTAATTTAATTAAATGAAAAGGGATTTCCAGTTTGGTGGCGTAACTTGACTCATCACTTTAGTGGCTGCTCAACATCTCGCTGACCTACTACATGCACTACAGAAGTCGCACTCGCCAAGCTGGCGCCGACCGCGATAAATTCTATGCTTACGTCTACATTTCCGCCATAATCCTCAACCTCTTCGGCGTGGCCGTGAGTCCCATTCTCCTTTCATTCCAAGCTGTATCCGTTTAGGTCTTCTTCGTCATTCGTCGCCAAAACCAGAAGAGGTGGAAGGTGGACCTGAAGAAGAACCTCGCCCACCGCTACCAGATCGTGGAGAACATCCGCACCTCCCAGCAGCTCTCCATCGTCATGGCTGGCGACGTTGCTGTGTAGGTTGCTGACAACAAAAGTCATGTACTGTCGCCATCTTTAGCTCGTTGTACTTCTTCTGTGCGCTATACTACTTGGATGCGATTGGTCGGGACGGCCTCCTCTCCACCTTCTTTGGAGTTTCGTTCGACTTCGTTGCCGCTCTCGCTGCTATCTTCTTTCCCTGTGTGTTCATGACGTAGGTGTTCATCTTTATACTCAACTCCACACTTAAGAGCCCTACTTTAGAACCCACAAACGGATAAGACAAGTGGTGAGACTGCATCTCTGCATCAGGAAGAAGAACTACGCCGTGAACCCGTCGATATCCACGATTCCCAGGAAGCGGTCCGACAGTAGTGTCAAGGCAGAGGCTAACCTCTACTTCAAAGACCTTGAGCGGACCTGGAATTTGCAAAAATAATAAAAATCTGTTAATAGCTGATAGATTAAATTGTGGAAAACGGATTTGCGCAGCCGATGCAGGTGTTACTCTCTGGTTTCCGTGGAACGGGGGCGAAAGGTCGGTGGGTGTTGCAGATGTCAGGGGCAGGTGCTTCTGTTATCCGAATGGTCCAAAAACTGTATAGTTCAGTCAATTGGTTTAGTCATGGAGTCATCGCCGTGAAGTCCGAAGGTCATAAATTAGTGTAATATCCCCGCCAAAAAGCGTGAAAACATGTTTATCTATAACAAGCGCATTGATACATTTTTAAGCTTGTAAAAGAGGTAGAACATCTCATGAACCAGAGGAGTAGCAATTTCAGCAGAAAGTAGCCCCTTTTCCATCAAAATACATCACTAAACATCAATGCTATAAAGAGGACATGGAAACCTACAGCGATCTTTCTAACGGAAAACACGTTTGTGTGTGCCAAGGAATATTAGAAGGAATATTGAAAACTTGACTAACTTGAACTATTATCAGCTGAATTACACGTCATCAAATGAATCACAGCAGATATACGGTACTTATGTGTCGTTATTATCCAACGGTAGAATGCGGTAGTAGCCTAGGAAAAACCCGTAAATCATCGCGTTGTGCTGTCATTGCGCAATAACTCGCATTCACGACTCAGGGAGATTCTTGTGGTTGCTGTCCTTTCTCGATGTCCATTTTCTTTGAACTAAAAGAGCAAGAGAATGACAAAAGGAACCTCCCAGAAGTTCCTTTACACGAATGCAAAAAAATGCAGAGTTCATGTGGTCGATTGATAAAAATGTCGCCAGCGTAATAAGAGCGCGTGCCCCTCCTTCTGTGCTCTCCTGTACCCAAACTTTATCCCCCAATTCCGGGAATCTTCCGCGGTTGTTGAGAAACGCTTATTTCGGAATGGCTTATTTTTAACCACCTGAGCGATTGCTGCTCCGGCGTAAATGGCCCGCATGGTGTTGACGCACGTGATTTCATTGGTTCATGCTACAGGGTTTCTTTGCGCTCTGGAGCCAGAGAACATCAGCCGCACCGATGTTCAATGGATAATGTAATAGTGCCCTGCAATGGGGACGCTGTGCTCTGTGTGAATAGCTTTGATTAGAAGACACCTGCAGAATAGGAGTTAATCTTTGCGCGTCATTTTCCGCGTTTGTGGAGGCGGACAAGTTGCGTTTGCTCAGTGGTTTTCCGCCTTTTCGGCTTAATTTCCAGCAATGCAACTTCCTCGTCAGAATAAATTCAATTGCTCTCTTGCTCATATTAACGCAAATAACACAGTTCGTTGGGTTCGATTCCAATATAGCGCAATTCAGGCTCTCAATGGATTTCAATTCCGCGTGGGTCAACGTTGGACGAAACGATCATGCAAAGTATCGTGTAAAAAACGGTCGTTGATCTAAAGAAATACGTGAAGACGTCATAGGGGTTACCTGTACGTTGCGATCGCTGTGTCAACCATTGTCTTAGAAGAGAGTCAGTTCTGCTAGAACCAGTTTCTCATGACAAGGAATAAACATATGTAAAGCAATTCCGACATAGTTTAAAGAAAAAGATCTACTCTCCATAACGCTCATTCTGGAATGTTCGGAAGGAATTTGCGTGTTAGTTGTCCATCAGTTGAATAGTGTGCGTTCTATTTAGTTTATGCATTCGATTTCTTGTCAGTCTTATTTAATTGAAGTGTAGGGAGGAAATCTATCGGAAACTTCTACTAGTGATGAATCTGTAGGATAGAGAGCATTGAGAATATCCTCTGTCTCTCTTTTTCTTATACGTTGTTGCCAGTTCACTCGATGCTCAGTGGCTTTCCCGCTTTAGTTGCCTTTCCACACAGTGTGAGTGTAAATAATAGTGTTGTCGAATCGAATCAATCGAATCGAATATGTTTCGATTCGCATATTCAAGATTTTTTTGTCCCATTTGTCCCACAACTGGCGCTAAATCAGCATTTTTCTCATTGCAAACAAAGCGTTTTCTCTTACAGTCTGTTTTTCCATCAAACAGTCGCTCACATTAGGGTCTCGAACCGTTTTTGTGGACTTCGGACCTATCTCGATTCGAGATTCGAAAAGTCGTCGAATCGAATCTTTCGATTCGAGGTTCGAGATTTTTCGGAGCTTGCTAGGCTAATGCATAGCCAAGAACTTCTAGCTTTAAATGCCCTATATAAAAACCTTAGTTTTGGTTGCTAACCTCACCGGTTCCGATGAGGTTTCTTGGTTTATAAAGTGCCCTACCATGTCTAACCAAACATAGGCTGTACTTTCCGGAAGATTCTCATGAAGGCGTTCTTTTTTCTGTGCATAACTGGAATTATTATGGTGTACTTGAGTGCCAATACTACTATCTGGTCATTTGTGGGTTTGACGTTTAAAAGGTCCGTTAAACGTTTAAAAGACGCGTCACGATGTCGATCTACTATAGCTTGGGGTGATCATAGTTTTGGGTAAACCCACATCCGCCTAGCCGCACGGAAAGACCACAAGATCCTCATCCGTTCCCACACTCCAAAAAGAGTGCTCTCTTGTGTTGCAACTGCACGCTGATCGTCCAAGCTGTGGGAACTCTCATGGCCCAACTTAGCCTTCGACCATTGAGCTTCCGCCACAGATCGCGCGGACGCTCGCTTGCCTTGTCGCAAATGCAAATGTCATTTCGTTCCTACGCAATGAGTATTCGTGCTCCGTCGCATAAATACGATCACCTGTCCGAGGCCGATAAACTATTCTTTAGTGTCCCCACACTGGCACTGGCCGATTCCAGGGATGGATGGTGCTCGGAACCAACCGGCCATAGAATACATCGAGATTCTCCTTGATGTCGTGGCGCCTTTCATCAACGTCTACTTCCTGTTTCTGCTTCGGCGACCGTTCTTCCATCTGAATCTGAGGATCATGCTGGTATGTGGCCAGAGATAGAGATGGAAGCCATGTACCCTCTTCCAGGCCAACTTCTCCCTGAGCCTGATTGCGCTAACCACGACGCGCCTGGTGTTGTTCTTCTTGAGCAGGTTCAGCCACTTCCCCTTCGAGAAGAGTTTCTGGCTTCACGTTGTCCACAACGGCACCATGTTCATAATCATGAACGCGACTATCTGGATGGCACTGGAACGATTGGTGGCTACCGTGCTGGCCAGGGTCTACGAGAAGATGAGACTGTGGATCTTGACGCTCATCTTGTGTGCCTTTGTGGTGAGTCGCTATGATGTTCGTCGTTTTCCACACAAGGACCCACGATTATTCCTTCTAGAAGTCTACTCTTTCAGTGGGTGCTGAACCTGGGCATGGCCTTCTTCATCCAGTACAGCGTATCCTGCTTGTTGAAGTACGTCGAAGCGGTGACAGCGCTGGAAACCTCTCTGGGCAGGAAAGTCGAAAAGATGGAGGCTTTCCTTTTGATCTTGGAAAGTCAACCTGACCTGGCTGCTTGCGTCCATTCCAGCATGGAAGACTCTGGGGACAGCTCTGGAGTGCTGATAGTCCTCGTGTTGGTCGTGGTCGTCAACTTTCTCGGCGCTGTGGTGAGTCCACATAAGTCCGCAGGCTCCGTGGACTGTGTCCTTTGAGATATTCGCTGCGGTTAGGAGGTACAACCAACATCGCTGGAAGAAGGACATGGCTAGAAGACTCTCGCATCGCTATCAGATCATGGAGAACATCCGGACGTCCAAGCAGCTGCTGAAAGTCGTCGTCGCGGATTTTATCATGCAAGAGTTCTCTCTGTGGCCTCTTGAATGCTGATCCTCTTTTTCAGAACGTTCTACTTTGCCGTTGTCCTCTACTACCAAGTGCAAGGCGGCGGGAACACCTTGTCCGAAGTGCTCGGCGCGTCTTTTGACCTCGTTGCAGCGGTCTCCGCCCTGTTACTTCCGATCCTCTTCATCACGTATGTATAAAGAATGCGATTTCTTACATAACCGTCCCTGTTCAGAACGCATCCGAAGATTCGAGCCATAAGCAGAAGTCATTTTTGTCGCCGGAGGAGGACGATCGTTCAGGTGGAGCAGGCCTCTGTGAGGAAGCAGCAAGCTCATGAGGCCGCCATTAAGGAGACCAACGTGTATTTTACTCAGCTCCAAAGCACATGGAAGTGATTTTGAGAGTGTAGATAAATTTACCTCAAAAGATGGGATCTTGGGGCTGCTCTTTCTGGGAAGCGTGGGGTTTGCATCATGATTAAAAGTAGCCATAGAGTCGATTGTTATTTATGCTGGTCTTAGGTCGGACCGTTCACTGTTCACTAATCAGCTGTTCCTGACCGTTCACTCATCAGCTGTTCCTTGAGCAGTGACCAGCTTCCTTCTGCTTTTACGCCAAGGCACTCCAAGTCCAACGTACACATAAGACGGCAAGTGAACATTGTCCTTCCCCTTAATTTGACTAAGAAAGTACCTAATGACATTCAAAGAGAGCAGGTGGGTGCATGAATCATCGCTACTTTGTGTCACGTGTCCTGAGCTGTGTTCTTTCTGGGAACCTGGGATTTGCAGCTGGACCCGTTCAAAAGACTGAAAAAAGTGCAGACAATGTGAAGATTCTAGAGAGGCTAGAAAGTCGCTTTTTGCTAAAATAAAAATGATGCAATTCCGATAGGAAGAGGGTATGAAGTACTATCAGATGCTTTTTGAACCCCCTATCAAGGTTCACATCTGTCAGGTTCTCAAACTTTCCCAGAACTCGTACTCTGCAAGTAGAACGACTGAAAACGAGATAAACAGGCGCTTTCGTCACAACAGCTTTTATTACTTTAAAAAGAAATGGGTTCATTAGGAAAGCAGTTACGTAGTGAAGTGGTCCCGCCTCAAGAGCGATGAAAGAAGATTTTTTCAGTTTTCAATCAGAAGTGCCCGAGAAGTTTCTTTTTTTATTGCTGTCCTAGAAGGTCATGTAAGGTAGATACTTTTTGCCTTACGTTTCAGTTTCAATTGTCAGTGGCCGTTCTACAAAAGGGTTTTCATGGCTTCCAAGAAGCGAAATCTGATCATTAATTTGCACCCTATCCCCACCTTTTACTGCTCCTATATCCCATTAGGCTGCCTTCTTCAATCGGTGGTAGTAGATGGGTGCAAAAGGGGTTCATCAAAGGGGTATTCATCTAGCTACCATGGTGCATCAATTGGTGACATCAGTCCTTGCAGGGTGAGCGTCCCCGTGGCATAAGGTCCACAGTGGGCGGGGATTGAGTTGATCAGGCATATAACCTTTCTGCGCAAACCTTCTTATTTTTTTTTGTCGTTCGATTGATTCAGGCTCTGCTATTGATATATGAAGAGCACGCGTCGGAAACAGCGGTTCCATGGTGTAGCGGTTAGCACTCAGGACTCTGAATCCTGCGACCCGAGTTCAAATCTCGGTGGAACCTGACTTTTTCCAAATTTTGAGATTTTCATTTTTAACAACTTCTCTTCTCAATAATGGACACTTTCAAGTCTTTTCTGTGTTCTCAGCAGTCTTCTTACTTAGTAAAAAACAATCAAGCATAAGTGAAGCAGTTTCTCGTGGAATTTAGGTTACTTGCTTATGAACAAAAAATGGCTGAAATTGCAAACATGGCTGCCAATTCCAGGTTTCTACGAGCAACACCCAGTCAGGAAAGACATACATAGATTAAAGCCACAAAGAAAACCTTTGGCTTCTTTTTGCTAATATGTACTGAACTGTCCTCTTCATTTACTCGTTTTACTAGAGTGCGCTCTGTCAAAGTCAACTAATTTTCCATGCGGGACGTGCGCAATTCCCATGTCCGCAGTATTTGTGATCTTAGCTCTCGCTACCCCTCAAGCACCTGCGGACTGTGATTGGGTCGACAAGCAGAGCCGGAATTAGCCTCTCCAGCAGATTTTCCGCACACTCTCCCCGCTATGACTTTGGATGAAGGCCGTTGCGAGACCGCTATGCCCGTTTTGGACTACACTGCGCTTCTTTTCAACTCCGTCAGCGTCGTCGTGAACGTCTACTTCATTTTCTTGCTCAAGAGGCCCTTTTTCCATCTGAACCTGAGAATCATGCTGGTAAGCGGTGGGAGCAATCAACTGATGAACCCTTTGTAGGGCAGCTTCTCCATCGGGCTTATCTGCCTGGCGGTGACCCAGACCACGCTCTACACCATCCTCTCCTTCATCCCTCGGCCCAGTGGCGAAGGCTCTTTCCTCGGCCCGGTCACCAAGTGGGTCCTCGTCCTACAGATGAGCTGCGTCGTCCTCATCATGAACTTCACCTTCTGGATGGCGCTGGAACGCGTCTTTGCCAGTGTCTTCGCCAAGAAGTATGAACACAACCGCTTCTGGATGGTCTCCATAGCACTGTGCCTCCTTGTGGTCCGTTCTTTCTCCCGGTTGTGCAGCTTAGATCCAAAATTTTCGATATTTCAGCAGGCTTTCAACACCTACTTCGCGCACTTCATGATTACAAAGGCCCTCTGCAGGATGGACGCGAAGAGGGCCATCATAAGGCAGGAGAGCTACTTGGGGGTAGAGGCTGACCTGAAGGAGATGCTAGACGTGGTGCGTACGGGGCATCCACACTTGCAGGAGTGTCTTCCGAATGTGGACAACGACCGCGATGTATCCAGTATCCTCTTGGCCTCCGTCGTGCAAAACTTCATTGGCGTGGTGGTGAGTCTCTTCAAACCATGGCTCTGTAGGTCCGTAGGGTTGGCAGATTAACTTAGCCGCTCAATTTTGGCTGCACAGTACAGCTAATCTTATCATACTACAAGCGCTCACAGAGATAGTCATCTGATTAGTTAATTGAGGCCAAATGAGTTGTAAACGGGTTAGTATTGACCCTCTTGTAAGTGCTACTAATTATTCATGGACTACGCACAAGGAAAAGTGCAAATCGTAAATGTGTTCCCCGAAGAACGGCTTCGTCGTCTCCAGAATAAAAAAACGTTCCTAGAAATGAAATGCAGACCGCAACTTCAGACTATTTAAAGACCCTGACCAATTCGGTGAACCTCTGATTGCGGGGACAGCACTTCCCATGAGGTTGGATCAAGAGGCTACTCAGGTATTCAGTTCGCTAGAACAGTAACCCAAACAATTCTGATAAAGACAGCTGACCCCGGCTCTTGTGGCATTTATATTGTCCTAACAAGCTCACAACAGGTGCACGAACGCGCAGAGTAGGTCTGTTGTTGTGCTCAGTGCCTACGATTTCCGCAAAGAGTCCACAGTCCACAAAAACTGATGTATTGGATTAAAGAATTCCTTAGATCTGGCATATGGTCCAAAAATTTTATGGGCTTCTTATAGAGATCACATTTGCACCCCATTTAGTGTAAGCACGCGTAAAGTCGCTCTGGAATCTACGCTAGGAATTAAGTCCGTGAAGTAAAGGAAACAACGTCCTTGATGGATAAAAGCTTCACTTACTGTCACCGTTCCATTGCAGCTCTTCATCGTCATCCTCCTCTACAACCGGCGGAAGTGGAAGGCCGACATGAAGAAGGAACTCTCCCACCGCTACCAGATCATGGAGAACATCCGCACGTCCAAGCAGCTGCTGGCCGTAGTCGTCGTCGATTTCTTCATGTGAGTCAATGAGATCGCATCCATCCTCAAGTAGCTGTGCAGATCTCTGTACTTGTTCGCCATCCTCATACTGCACGAGATGTCCAGTAGCAGCGCCACTCTTGTGGACCT